>JAODUG010064908.1:0-14078 GCA_027564795.1 Aphredoderus sayanus
GAGCCTGAATAAGAATACGTAAAGAGCGGAGAGCGTGAGGTGCGTGGGAGGGGAGGGGGTAGGGAGAGGGAGAGGGATCGATGGAGGCGTGGCGGGCAGCTTTACCGACGCTGTGATTCTGGTGGTGTGCCCGCTCCCCGACTGCTCAGCGGGCACCATATGGTCTCGCCGAGCGCACATCAACTGTCTCGCTTCCACACACTCTCATGGCTCCCTCTGCTTTTCCTTTTCACCCCGCCTCCCCTGCCAACCAATTACCCCACCCCAGAGACAGCCCATTAGTTAAAGAACACACACACACACACACACACACTACACGTCCCATTAGGTAAGGAGCACCCCGCTGCCCTGCACCCGAACACCATCCGCCAGATAAGGGCCCCCACAAACATCTTGGCCCACACACAGTGTTCTTTCCCCTCTAATAGGACCGGAGATTGATACAGAGGAGGGGCGGGGGGGGGGGGGAGATCTCAAGATGTTGACCTCCTCTCCTGCTGCTCCTGGAGCTCCCGTGAGCGTGCAGACGGACGTAACGGAGGGCAGATTCCGTAGCGCAATCCCACGTACGGCCACCGGGGCACGCGTGTGCGCGAGCGCAAGGCTGCGTAGGTGTCGCGTCACGTGTAGCCGAGATTGCTTTCACTTGCGATTGTTGTCGCGATGTCTGGCTTTTACGGGGCTGTAGTGTGTGTGTGTGCGTGTGTGTGTGTGTGTGTGTGTGTGTGTGTGTGTGTGTGTGCGGGTGGATTTTGCATGTTGCCATGCAGTTTCCCTTCCTCTCCCGTCTGTGGGAGTGACGAATGGCAGCCGGGCGGCTAATGTGATTTAGATGCTCCACCAAGACTGTGTGGTGTTTTTTGCCCGTTCGTGTGTGTGTGTGTGTGCACGCAGGTTGTTGTTTGTGCACATATTCCTTCTAACCTGTGTGTGTGTGTGTGTGTGGGGGGGGAGGCTGAATCCAGAGAGTATGTGCCCCCCCCCACCCATCCATTATTTTTCTTGCGCTGTGCAGTTTTTGGACTCGGTGCAAATAAATAGAGAGGGAGGGAAGGGTGTTTATGTGGCGAGTCTCCTCTCTCACTGTCACTGCAGACAAGGAAGGGGTGCGACAAGGGAGAGATGTTAAAGGTGGAGGGGAAGATGGTGTTCTGCCTCCAAGACCACACTGATGGCTCATTGTGAGCCAATTATGTTCCTTTCACACTGAGAAATTCTTATATACAGTGTACACACACACACACACACACACACACACACACACGCGTGCAGCGTCAAGAGAGGTGCTCGCCAGGAAACTCTACAAGATTGAGTTTTATCTGCATGCAATTATCTTCTGAGACAAACACCTTTGCAATTACTTACTGTTCTGTGTCACTCCTTCATACGCCCCTTAATTTATTTTTCAAATAGTATTTTCAATGCCAAAAGGTTTAGCCTTTGTTTTCTTCTGGGAGTCTTGTGCGCAGCAGTTTTCAGTTTGGACCATGTGGTGGATGTCTATGTTTTTCATATGTACCTCATTCTAGGCCATATGGGGTGGTTGCGTTTAGCCAAAGGCCCTTTGCAGTGCCTTGAGTAGAGACACGTATCTCTATTGTGAATAATGCTTGAGCTACACAGATTGTTGCTCAGCTCCTTCTTGCATGATAGCTGACACACAATGACACCTCTTTGTAGAATACTGTAGTCCTTTTTAGAAGTTAGTCTTCACAGGGTTAAGTTTGAACCTCACTGAGAGTGGAAGGTAGTGTCTGCCACATGGATCATTCCTAAAATACATGGACCTTTTGGGTTGTTGCCGTGGCAGCGGCCTGGCCATCAGGGCGGGGTTAGGGGAGTAGGGGAGTGGCCTATTGAATAACCTATTACACTAATTGTCTAAATAGTCTGTTATGTCCCTGCACAAGCTAACCGTTTCCTGCCTAGTCTTGTTGGCTCGCATGTATAGGCCTGTCTAGGTTTGATGACATTACAGATAAAGCCTCTTAAAATAATATAAATAACACTTCACTATCCCTATTAGTGATTATTATTTCATTCAGCCCCACTTTTTCCATGACATGATGAACTACAGCATTGTGGCTTTCAAAAGCTAAATCCAGGTCAGTCATTCAGGGCTAAGAAGAAATCAATTTAACTCAATCTCCTGTAGCTATGCGGCATCACTGCTTCTCTTTGTAAAAAGCAATAGAAATCCGGTCTGCTATTTAGTAAGCCATCACTAATTAATAAACAATGGTACTAGAGTGCCTCTATGAATATCCACACCTAGCTAAATTAACACACAACTCCCACAACCATTAACTGACAATCAGCGAGAAATATCACATAATTGGTGAGCCTGTCTCAGAATATACTTAGCGTTAGTATTTCTTCTTATCTGACAACATGTCTTTAACTGTTTACTGTAGGTCTATTAGCCCGCTCTTGAAATAAATATGACAGCGTGCTACTTGGTTCATGGTTAATTGTCTCCCGGTGACAATCCTCTGTGGTTCGATAAAGCTCATCCCCTGCATAATTGATGTGCTCCCATGTGACATTCTAAAAACCCAATTCTTCCCTGATGATTCAGGCTATGGGGTTGCGGTCTTTCCATCAGGCTTTGTTTAAGGCTTAGAAAGTATAAGTTCATGGTTGTGCGATTTATTTATTTAATTTTCTGTTTTGTTTTTCGGGGGACATTTTTTGAGGGCACGTGCACTATAAGACGGGCACATACACACGTGGCTTTGTTTTTCTTCCTGGTTTAGTTGAAGGTGCTGGATGACGACTTGCATGTTTTTACCAGCCTTATCTTATCTTGGCTGTGTTTGCTGCCTTGTGAGCAACTTTACAGCCAGGCCCAACACGCAGGAATGTGTCCCTTCATTATTTTCTCTTTTTCCAGTTCTCCGTGGGCCATGGAGAGTGTGCAGCAACACAGACGGACATAAACGCATGTTCAGCATGTGGCAGAGTTCATTTGATTAGCAAGGTCTAAACAAACACTGCTGATGTCTGCATACAGTAGTTTATGATGTGAAACCAGATACTCAGGTTTAGCTAGGCTTTTTAATGACCTCTGTCAGTTACATTATGTAATCATATGCAAGACATGTGCATGCCAATTACAGTTATTGCAGAATGCTAATTAATGTAGTCTATAGATAAGCCTAAACTGTAGGCTATATGATTCTCTAATTTGCACAGCTGCCAAGTGCGGCAGCATGCTGTGCTGTTGAATGCTCTTCATTTTAAAATAAGGTTGCTATCTAGGGACAGACTAGTAAGCACTGGTGTCACATTGGGGGCAGGCAGATAGACTAGACTTGATTTGCCTGCACACACTGCGAGAGTCAGAGGGCATACATGGATTCAGAGTTAACAGGACCTACAGACGTCTATTCATGTGTGGGACCATGGCACTTACAACAAATGTTGTGTTCTGTTGCCTGTCCTGCTATAGTCTTTTAATATAAATGAGATTCATGCAACTGCATGAGCTGGTCTAACTGAGCCTACAATCCCCACCGTCTGGCCTTATGGGAAGCCCACATTAGTCCATATTATACCGGTTTAGGTATACATACCTAGCTATATACCCAGCCGCCGGGATAGCACAGCCTGATGTGCCTACTGAAGGTATTCCCATCTCGTTTTTTGATTTAAAGTTGACAACATTTCAGTTATGTCTGTTTTTTATCTGCTATACTCTACTAGGCACGTGTGTAATTTATAGGATGTCCATGTCAAATGGCCAACCAGCAACAACTTAGTGACCTAACCAATGTCTGGGGTAGGTTAAACCCATATCCTGGCACTGTAGGTAATGATGAGGTTCACAGGCTCCTGACACTTGGATAAACCTCTCCATTATAACCGCCAGGTAACAGGCTTTGTTTAGCTTCTTCAATGAACAGAAATGTGACCTTGTCCATTCAAGGTTAAGAGAGTGGGCTTGCACTGAAAACACAAGTTGCACTATAAATAAGTGGTTGTCTATGCTATCGTTGCCTGGAAGATGTTTGTTTTCATTATTTCACAGATATGGTTGTTTTTACATTGCTTAATGCGTCTTTCTAGTCACTTCTGCATCACTACACAGGCCAGAGGCCACAATTTGGGCAAATAAACTAAGTAGAGAGGAATACTGTTGCGTTACGTGTGTTTGGTTTCCTCTACCTATTGGAAGGGATGACTCATGCAAAAGTCTGCTTCCTGTCTCTTACATTTTTTTAAAGATGTACAAAATAAATGTGTTTTTTTTATGGCAGACTGCAGTTGACACGCCCTGAATGGTTTGACTTTCTTGGCCTAATGTTGCTGTGTGCCAGACTTTCTACGTTAATCTGTACTTTATCGTTATCCTTTTCTAGTGAAGTTTGGAGTAGAAGTCTGCGCTATAATAATGATAATTTGTATGGAACGATCACCTTTCTCTATCTCTGACTGCAATGTATTTTCAGTGGGGCTTGTTAGGAACGATGCTACATCAATGTGCTGTTTATAAAGGGGCCTCTATGATGGGGACAGTGGAGAGTGCAACTTTTGTGTGTGAGCTGAAAGAGTTGAGGGAACTTTGTATGGGTCGAGATAGTCAAGAAAGACTCCCCTCTTTGGTAGCCCCTCGTCTGTGGAGCTTGACCGTGGACTCCGTTTTTTATTAGCCTCTGTGGTCTGATTTGTTTAAGAGGGGGCGAAGTGCCAAGTTGTGGCTTGGCTGCTATTCTGCTTCAATATGAGTGCTGGTTTTGTTGGAGGGGACCAAGAACAACTAAAACAGAGTCACCCAGAGTACACATGCATTCACACACACACCCACCCACACACACAATGTATAATTGTACAGTTTTTGTGTGCTCCCGAACACATACAGTTTCCCATTCAGTGCCATAACAGAAATGGGAATGAATATGGGGGGGGTGGGAAACTGATTTTGGCCCAAAACAAATTTGAGAGAGAGAGGGCATAAGGGGGAAATAATGGCTGTGAAAACAACATTGTTACAGTCAGATACTGGACATGTAATTTGCTAATCTCCCTGTTACTACTCCAACATGTGTGCTGCATAGAACTTGCGCATTAAAAGTTTGTATGAATTCTTGAGGTTAGTCCTGTACTACTGGGCTGGAGTTTTTAGTCTGACGATTGCATGCATTCTGATTCTGTGAATTGCTGAATTATTGTTTATTGTTAAAAATTTTCAGTATATCAGCTTTATCAGCAGTATTACAAATGTATTTACTCAAATAAATCTAGGGAAGAAACTCCTTGTCACATGTACTAAACTTCCAGGAGCAATTTTTTAAATATAAAATGTTACACCTGTCTTGCACATCATCCATGCCTCACTTTTGACTCTATGGGCCAAGCACATAAGTGGAAATAAGAGCCCCTCCTCAATGGACATTTCAATGGAAATTCCAGTGTAGTTATTTCATGAAATCATGAATATTTATCTGTTTAAAAAGTTGAAAGTGCAATATTTGAAATGATTCGTTAAGTTGCATGACAACCACTCAAACACACTCCAGACAGCTACGCATACCCATACATACACACCGGAGTTAGACGGTAATAAAATACAAATCAAAGGCTGTATTTCTCTGGTGACGTGTAATTGAGGAGCACGAGTCGATCAACAGAAGACGGTACACATGTCGAGAGGCGGGCTGTAAAAGGCCTCGGTGAGAGTGACTGCTAGCTTAACATTGCTCCATTGACTCAACCTCTGCGGCTCCAAGCTTATTCACACTGCTTTTATATTCAAGGTTTTATGCCTGTATGAGCAGCGCCACATGCTGCTAACTACCATTTATTCACTCTGTTCTTTATGGCTGTGTCAAAGTGAGCACAAAGAGCAGTAATGATCCCACTGAAAGCTTTCGTGTCCCAGCTTGTACGCGGAGCGGAGCACTTTTTTCCCCCCTCACATTGGGTAAAATGGAGTCAGTTCTTCTTTGTCACAAGCGTACCATAAATTCTTTCTGCTTAAGCAGCCGCTCTCCTTGTTTCAGTTAATAGGAAACACGTCGGGTTGAAGGAAGGTCTTTGTTGGTTTTTGAGAGTCTATAGATCACCAAAACTAGTGCCCCCTTAGTCGCACTCAACACCCCCCTGACAGCCCCCATCTGCTCCAAATCATGGGTGCAGCCAGCGGTCAGGTTGGCGCTGACTGCACACGGGCGTTCACTGACACACGTGTGCACACGCCATTGGTGACAGGCACTCCAAACACACAATAATGCAAATTGGTAAAAAAAAAAAAAAGAAGTAGTATATCATCTCGATGTCCATCCATCCAGCCATCTTCAACCGCTTATCCAAGGTCGGGTCGCGGGGGCAGCAGAGCTGTGGTTTAGGCATATCACGATGTGCATTACCTAAATATTTCTGGGTTAAGTCTTAAATTTGATTTCATGCCGTTTGAGGTACTTGTGGTGCAGTCATCGATTTCAGTGTCCATTTGTCTAGCTGTGGCGTATTGCCCTCTGGGTCCTTACTCAGACATTCTGGATTAATGTACTGATTTTTATCTTTGACGTGGTGATGCACGCCGATAACACATTAATTATGGGAGACTTTAGTATTCATGTTAAATCCCAGTCCTGCAGTCCCAGCAGGGTTATATAGGCAGTAATTGATACTTTTGGCTTTACCCAGCTAATACATGAGCAAAAACATATTAGTGGTAATACTCTTGACCTTGTACTAACCTGCGGCAATGATGCTTCAAACATCTTGGTGCTTTCCTGTACCTCTGAATTATCTGACAACCATCTAATAAAATCTCAAGTGCTAATTCCATGTCAGCACAGTGGACAGGATTATACCTACTGCAGCCAGCATATTAATGCTTCAACTGCCACAGCACCTTCATATAAACTACTTGCTGCTTTTGTGCTGTTCTCAGATCACAAAGGTCTGACAGAATGACCTCAGTGCGTCCCTGAGCCTTATATATATTGGACTCAGTTGCACCACCATCAGGAACAGAAACAGGAATGTACTGTAGGTTCGGAGGCCAGCTCCTTAGTTTACGAATGAGACCTGAGAACTTAGTGATCTTGCAAGAAATGTCACTTGAGGTGTTCTGTTTGATGTGACCTATTGACTTATCAACTGGCTCTTTCAGCAGTCAAATAATCGATAATAATCTCAAATGTAATAATAATACTCTTAATAAATGTATTAAAGAATCTATATTCAGTCTCTCCAAACTATTAACATAACTATAACAATTTCATATATCTTACTAAAGGGACTAATTATCTTTATATATGTTGTGGGGTACAATGTTTCATGACTATTACTTCACTTAATGAAAGCTTTGGCACAGGTGTCCACAAATTATACTGCTTTAATTACCATGAAAAGAATACTATCAGAAAAGGTTTGGCATATCCTGTTTTAGGTAGGCTTATTTGTTATCAGGCAGGACACACACTGTAAGCCATGGCAACATGATCCTGGATTACTGTAATGTTAACTCTGGTATCCCGCAGGGATCAGTACTTGGCCCACTATCAACTCTCATTTACCAATATTATATGTAAATATGGCATCAGTTTTCATTGCTGTTGTTGTTTATGAATGATGATACTCAACACACATTATGCCATTTGTTGAACAAGACCCGGATGCATCTCTTTCTGAAATGTTATTTTGAATGTTCTCAAACTTTCTGCTTTTGAATCCTGACAAAACAAAGATGCTTTTGAATTGTCTTCACTCCCAACCTTATTTGAACTACGTATAGAACATCACCAGAAATACTCACCTCCATCATTATAACAATGCATACTGTACATTTGTCATTGTATCAGTGAGATTCAATAAGCCTACATGTTATGCATTTGTAAGCTCTTAGAGTGGAATGTGCTAATAATGTGTTACTCTCTAGCCTTCTCATGATGACTGTTCAACCTCCTTTTAAGCAAAATGCTGCTGACAAAACTAAAACTAGATAATTCAGCTACAGTAAATAACTCTATGGTCTCCATGTGAATTTATTAAGTAACTTTATGTCCCTTCTGCTGAACAATGAGATAGTATGTACATGGTTTGTCACAATTGTAACTATCTGACCTAGTTGTACCTGATATATCATCCCTAACCATATGCAGGCTCTAGTAATTAATAATAAAACGGTATTCTAGAATGCCATAACTGCCACTGTTTTTCTCCAGACAGATTTGTATAGTCTAATTATTTAAATCAATTGAGTCAATTGGCATATCTTACATTCCCTATTTATTCCTCTGATATTTATTATTATTTTCTTTTAAGTCTTACCTTTTATTTGTTTTTTATTAATTGTATGTTATGCTGCAGTATTGTTTTTTAATATTGTTTAAATTATCTTATCATGTGATGTTTCTATTCTGTGTGGAGATATTTTGAAATATACTTTTACATTTAATTACAAATTTAGCTGAATGAAATCAGTATTTCAATTCCACTTTTAAGTTTAAACAGACACCCATGTCCTTTTTCCTGAACTGGCAGAAGGAGTGGAATCTGAAAAGCAAACATGCATACATGAACAGAAACACACAAACATGCGCTCAGGCACAGTGACAGATGAACATGAGACATCCTGGCGTTTTGCTTAAGCGATGACGGGGAGTCATGGAAACGCCCAGCTTTCTCCATGGTTACGCACTCTTTACCCTGCAGGATACTCTCATATGATTGTTTCCACAAAGCACTACAAGATCTGCTATGAAGACGCTGCATGGACACACACTCCCGTACACTAAACACACTGTCTTATCAAGATCTGAATGGACACAAATTAGCCTTGTATGTGCTTTTGGAATTAGAGCTGTGGTTTAGGCTAATGGTCTGTTTTCATACTCTGCTCTGGGCTCAAAAAAGTGTTGATATTCAAATCTAGAAACAGGTTTTCCAGTGCATGTTAGCGAAAATGCACGTTGTACTTAATTGCACTCAACTGTATGGTTTCTATAATTTCCTTCCTTGCGAAAACAGCCATGCTGTTCGTACCTTGTCAAGGGGGTCACATACACTCTCAAACCACTTTGTATTTGACACTTGACTTCCTGTTATACTACCTCAACATCCCTCTTTTGCTTGCCTTGTGTGTGTGTGTGTGTATGTGTGTGTAGAGTAGTTGGTCTGGCTGAGGAAAAGGTCTGTTCACGTGAGTTTTATAGATGGCTCAACGTGTTTGCTCTCCATGCGTGCGCTCTTAATGAAGACAAAAGAATCTAGCGTTGTTCTGGCTCTTCTCAAACTAAGGCAGCCTACCTCATATTTCCTGCTCCTCATTAAGTTGCTAATGCCGTTTCCTGTGTAGATTAATAACACTGCCTCTTATTCATTAATATCACCATAATGAATATGCAGAGTTGAACATGATTGCTTATTATCTCTTTGTGTGTGCGTGCCTGTTTTCCCTAGACTCCATCAACGTGCACTGATAGGAGCGCACCTCTGGAAGGAGGCGGGATCAGACCGTCCGTCATCTCGGCACCGTCACAAGGTGGGTTACATCCCATACAGTTGTCATGGTAACTGCTCCAGCTCCTGCTGGGTTTAGGTGGACCTGTTTGCCGGGGAGATTGTTTCTTATTGTTGCCACATTGTTGCAACATCCAGAGCTACTAGAACACAGGAACGGAGTGAGCTGTCTAACAGACATTTTGTTTATTTTTTTTATATATATTTTTTCAAGTAAACATTTTGGGAGGCTTTTAAATTAGTTTTGTAAGGTGTGGATTAGTCAGTGTTTTCTTTTACATGGGTTCCCGTCAAAAGGGGACATGTTGGTTTTCATCATTTTGAGAACATCAGTAAGAGAAATAAGGTAGCCTTGCAAAGGAGATACTTCTCTAGTTTAATCCCATTGTTTAAAAATGCTGGTCTCTCTTGCCATTAGAATACAACAAGATTAAGAAAACAAAAGGAAACCTATTTAAATCAAAAGGAAATAACGTAACGTTAATAAATATGTTGCTTTTTTAATTTATCAGTGGTCACAGCAGGATTATTTACTTGGACAAACATTGTTGTAGGCCATGTAAATAATGTTGCTGTTACATTGCATGTGAACAGCCGTAGTTTTTATGTATTCCAAAATATAATCGGGCATTAAAGAGCGTATGTTGTAATTTCCATAAACAAGCCTGCTAGCTCATCCAGTAGATTTTACTGATGCATTATGGGTATATTCCAGCGTGTGACATATTCTGGTGTTGAAAGTCTTAATTAAAAACATTTGAGTGGCACCACAAAATGGCTGAATCCCCACAGACTGCACATTATAGGATATGGAAATCCATTAATGACAAGGCCAAAGTCTTCCTCACAGTTTTCCATGACAACAAACAGCGCATGCTTGCACTTGGTACACTGTGCTTACGCTATATGAGTCATTGCTTATAGCATAACTCACAGTGGCAATGCCACTGAGCGAGAGAGAGTGAACATGTCACACACCACAACACTCACCTGGCTTGAGACAGTAATCGTAAGGAAAGTAAAATGAGAGGAGAAAAGCTTCTAAAGTGTATAAAGATGTGTGTGTGTGTGTGTGGGGGGGGGGGGTTCTGCAAATGAGTGGGAAGAAAGAGGCTTGGTCACACGGAGATGGGAGGAGAAATCAAATCATTCTCTGTGCTCCGCCTGCCATAAAGACCGAAACAGAACATTAATCTTTCTTACCCCGTCTGCAGGTGACACATACACACCAACACACACGCGCATACAACCTGCACTACACAGCGAGTTGTGTGCCTAGAAACATGTTTCTGTTTTAGAGGAATTAGCGGTAAGGTTTGTGTGTTGACACTTGCGAGGGAGGTTAGGACACAAGGAGAGGAGGGAGGCGACGAGACTGTTTGGCTGCAGGAAGAATAGAATATGGTTAGGAATAGAAGAGAGGGTTAGGAGTTAACCAGGGAACTTGGCTCTCTTCAGTCCTCTAATAAGTGACTACCCTCCTAGTTGTCACGTTAGAAATCAGTGATGACAATCTTCCTTTGTTGGACTTCAGTTAATGTGGCTGTGCACAGAGCCAGAGTAAATCTCCACTTCCCTACATAACCTCCTCCCCCTTCATGAAACGTGCGAGGAGACTTTCTCACGCACACACAGGAAGTCAGGTGCTAGCGTTGTCCTCGTCCTCTGTGTGAAAGCGAGAGATAACAACTGCAGGAGAGCAAGCCCCAGTCGACTGGTTTATTTAGAGAACTTTCACTTTGCTGAGAACATAGTCATGTGAGCCAAAGTGGATTTCCTCTGTGGCCATGAAACATGAACATGATCACTGTCCAGATGAACACTCCGATATCCCCCGGGGAGGCCAGAGGGTTTGAGTTTTGACACGAGGAAAGCTCTGTTGTGTTGTAAAATCGTTGCTTTTGGAGTTCTGCATGTTTACCTTGAATCTCAAGCTGTACTTTGCTTTATTACGTTTTTACTTCCTCCACTGTGACTCATTCTATCAAGTTCTCTCTCTCAATATCTAATGTACTCATTTTAATCTCTTAGTTATTTCATTGCAAGTTGAGATGCTGAGATGCCCAATCAAATACTGTATTAAATACTTTTACTTATATATCCTTTTAAAGATTTAATTCATCAAGGTTTCAGTCCACTTGCCACATAATAATTTATTTTAATGATCACAAGCTTATTGTAATGTGATTGTATTGTGATGTTCGTTTATTACACTAAAGAAACTACATCCAGCTGGTAAGCAGTATTTCTGCCATACTGTACTTCTATAGGCCACTGTACTGCTTTGCTTCTCATCACAAAACGCATTCACCCCCATGCAATGAACATCTTATAGTAAAATAGTAATGTGGAGACACTGGATATATTTGTAAATAATTTTTTCCTCTGGTTATTTTCTACTGAGTTGCCCTTGTTCGTCCTTCTCAATCATTTCTTCCCCCCACTGTCATTCTCTCTCTCTCTCTCTCTCTCTTCCTCTCTCGCCTGCTGCTTTCTCTGTGTAATCTCCTCATTCCCTTTTCATCTTCATCTAGCTGTTGGTCCTCCTCTATGCCTCTATGTAAATGTGTTTATTCCCCATCTCTTTTTCCCCCTTGCATGTCTACTTCATGCAATCTCTCTCCTTATCCCTGCCCTGTTATGCCTGTAAACCATGGCCTAATGTGTTTGAAACACACAAACACCATCCGTCATGAGAGGGGAAGCTCATCAGGGGCTCCATCTTCTGCCCTAAATCATTCATGCTCATTTTCTCTGCAAACACGCTGCTAGGTTATCACAACGTTGGTGCCCTGGAGGGCGCCATGGTGGGCTGGCCAAGAGTCCTCTCCTCTAACGTCTCCTGGCTGCTTTCACTTACAGCAGCAGGAGTGTGTGATCGTGTCTAAATCTGGCCACAAGGGGCACCCTCGAGTTTAGACCGGGCAGAGAGTGGAGAGTGCGCAGACTTTGTCCATTCGAATAGTTGCCCTCATGCGGATGAGTTTTTGGTGAATGGAGTAAATGTACTTCTGCTTAGGTGTCATGCTTACATGCACCGTTGTTTCAAAATACCCTGACCAAAGCAGGAGGTTTTTAAAGTCTGTCTGTCTTGTATTTCCTGCCTCTCTCTTTTAATATTCATCCTTTTTGCCTGTCTTGCACACCTTGCACACGTGTACACGGCTGAAATTTGCGTGCTAAGTACCCGATGGCACATGATGAGATTAAGTTTGTGGGATTCTATCCAATGCCTTTAGTTCGTTCTTTCTTTATCTTATAGGATGTGAAGTTGAAAGGAATTGGATTGTACCGGTTCTACTCTTGCCTGAGAGGTGAGTCGTTATCACTGCTATTGAAAAGGCTGTACGGGTGTAGAACACACATGAATCTGAGTCAGCTACCAGGACGGGTTAAAGGCAGCTGGAGGGGCAGTGGGTGGCCACTTGTGTGCTTGCAGGGCGATATATACTGAAGCATTACCCCAGAAAGTCTCAACACAGCAACCCACAGAGGTAGCCACGCACAAGCCTAGTGACCTGGAAAGGCTTAGGTGGCCATGTCAGTCACATTGAATCCATAATGAAGATCAGTACTCAATACTATCTTTAATATACTTTTATAGTGGGTGATTTGTTGACTTGACTTTTGGGTAAATAAAAAATGCTTTATTTAACTAATTTAATCAAGTTTAAATATGCCTTGGTTTGATATTGCAATAAAGGTAAGTGCTCTAGAGAGATGGAATTTTTAAAAATAAGTGAATTTGCATATTGTTAGGGGGGACTGTCCCTGAGCCACAGTTAATGGCAGTAACCGAGAAGTGTGTGTGTGTGTGTGTGTGTGTGTGTGTGTGTGTGAGACATGGATAGAGCCATATAAAGCTACTCGTGTTCTACCAGCTTTTGAGAGAAAGATGTTTAAACCAGACTATGTACAGGAGCAAACAAAAACAAACAAAAACAGGAAATAATGTTTTGAACCATTAAATAGAATCCAATGTCAATATGGAAATGCTAGAAATGGTTTCCCAAGAGCAACGTGTTGCTTTATGTGCAAAAGTGCGTGGGCGTGCTTGAATGTGTGCATATTCCACTTGTGTGTTGGTACACAAACAGAAGACCCTCCCTGATGTCAGCTAGCTCAGGCAAGCTGGAGGTGTTTTACCAGCTTCTGTTCTACTGACCCCAGATCTGAGCATGCAGGCCGCTGTAGCCTAGTAACCACTCTGATTAACTACTTGCCACAACTGCTTTGGTCTGATTAATGCCGTCCAATTATCATCTGCAATGCAATAGAGTATAGTAGCCTTTAATGAACGCGCAGCAGATGAGGAGCAAGCGCATAGGTAAATCATTATATCGTGACGAAAGCGCGCGCATGGCGGACGCTGTCCACTGGGGAATGGGGGGGCCTGTCTGTTTCTCCCCCCTGGCTGAGGGATGTTCCCTCCCATCTGCACTCCCCTACTTTCTTCCCTCTTCAATCCTCCCTGGACCCCTGTATCATCTCAGGCTCTCCCTCCGCCCCACTCCTCTACATTTCTCCTCCTGGCTCCTTGCTCCCCCTCTCTCCATCTCCCTGTGCCCCCTTCTATTCTCCCTCTCCCCCCCCCACCATCCCATAAT
>JAODUG010064929.1:0-14077 GCA_027564795.1 Aphredoderus sayanus
ACTCCAGCAGACGCCCCCTGCCACCTCCCCCATTCCTCTCTCCTCTCCTCTCCTCCCCTCCCCGTCCTCCGCCACCCTCTCCCTGTAACACTCCTCTGTCCCCGTGACGGCCAGGGCGCCATCGTCACAGCAACGGACGATAATAATCCGGACCGAGGTCCAGCATTCCATTGCGCCAAAAACAACACGGCCGTGTAGCTCACGTGTGCGACTCATGTAAACATCCACTCAGAGACACAAAGACACACACACAGGATATAAAAATGTCCGCATTATAAAAACACACACACCACAAGCAAAACGAATTATGTTTATCAGTTGAATATCCATTGATAAACATAAACACGCTGTCTTAGTGGATATACGCACACACATACGCCCCAATGCACACATTGATAGCAGCACACATGCAAACACACACCGCCAAAGCCACCCTTGGCAGTCAGTTTGTGTAAACATCGCTCGAACCCAGCATTGTGCTGCTAGCCTCTCGCGACTGCCTCTCCTCATGAAAAGTTATTGCACTGCATAATGTAGAAGCATTTAAATCACCACACACCTTCGTAACTCACAGCAATAAAACAGGGAGTTCTGTGCCTGTGATTATGTTTGCCCCATTGGCTAGGGGAACATCTCAATGATAATCTTCATTTTCTACTGCTCGTCTTACAGTACGTGAGGAAACTTTACTGTCTGTATTTTTGACCAATTGACTTACAGTGGAAATGAGAGAACCTCAAGGCTAGCTGCATTTTGGTCCCATTGACCTACAGTGGAAATGATTATTAACCTCGCTCAATGCTAAGCTAACGTACAGTGGAGAGTTGAGAACCTCAATATTTGCAACACGGTGCCCCGCTGTTTTTCAATAGAGCTGAGACAAAAATAAGAGCTAGCTGTATTTTCCCCCATTAACTTGCAATGGAGATGAGAGTCTCAATGCTAAGTTGCCTTTGGGAAAGTGGGCCAGGGTCTGTTTGAGGTTACTGCCTCCTCTATGTATCTGTGTGGTCAGCAGATGAGAGCTGGGCTAGCGAACATGTGATATGGGTAATAAAGGAAGACTGTGCTGTTTTCTCTTGTAAGCTTGGTAGCAGACTAAGAATAGATCAGAAGGGTAGACCAACTTTACTATAATAGACTGAACTAAACTAGAATTGTGAGGAAGGCCAAAGCAGTCATTGGTGACCAGTGATTTTAATGTATTGATATTTTTTTTTTTGGTCTTCTATCCCTGTTCTTATAACTGAAAACAGACTGGCAGTTATTTGTGTGAGCTTTTGACTGTGTGTGTGTGTGTGTGTGTGTGTGTGTGTGTGTGTGTGTGTGTGTGGTGTTGGGTGGAGTTGACTGTCACTGTGACTCGTACAGCAGAATGATAGCTGTGTGCACAACCCCTGTCTACACACACATATACACACACACACTCACACACACACCTACACACACACACGCCCTGATGGATCAATTCCTAGTTCCTTCTAACCAGGGTACACTAAAATTGGGCTGTCTGAACAGGCGCACTTAGTCCCATCACACAGACACACAGATACACACACACACACACACAAACACACAAATGGCCCCCATCTGCATCACATCAGGTGAGCTAGTGCTCCCCCCTCCTCCATCCACTCATCCATCCATGCATCCATCCATCTATCCATCCATCCACTTATCCATCCATCCATGCATCCATCCATTATCCAGCTTTCTTTCCTCTCTGTATCCGCTCTATTGATTAAGCCGTCGGACTTCCGGATGTAATTTAACAATGTTGTTAAACTTGAATATGCAAATTATCCCCAGGGAGTTCTGGTGTTTTTGTGAAAACCACAAAATTGGAATAACACACATATACTGTGCGTATACAAAATAACATCCCTGTGTGTGTGTGTGTGTGTTCACAAGCAACTTCACCCCTCCCAGTAGAATGCAGGTCTTAAAGGGCTACCATGACCTCACCTCATCTGTGCGTGTGTGTGTGTGTGTTTCAGTGCACAGTGGAGCGCAAAATGACCAGATCTCTCTCTCCCTGCCCCCACTACTCAATTTCTCTTTCTCACTCTCTCTCTCTCTCTCTCTCTCTCTCTCTCACTCCCTCCTACCCCCCACCCCCTCTCTCTCTCTCTCTCTCTCTCTCTCTCTCCCTGCCCCCACTAGTCTCTCTCTTTCTCTCTCTCTCTCTCTCAGCATGTTTGTGTCGTCCCCTAATCACAATGACAGGAGAGTAGCATAGTGCAGCCTCCACCACCATGCACCCTCATGAACACACACACACACACACACACACACACACTTTATGTCTTTGTGCTAAGTATTTTCCTGAGGGTTGTGATTAGGGACATTTTTAGGTCGTGTGTGTGTGTGTGTGTGTGTGTGTGTGTGTGTGTGTGTGTGTGTGGTTGTGCATGCATCAGCTTAGGATATGTGCAGATGCCTGTCATGAGGTTTATACAATTTAACTTGATATTTATATTTGATCAATTACCTTGCAGACACTGGATAAAAAAATCCAGCAACAACCACATATTGTTATATTAATGTTCAAATGTTTAAAATGTCAAATGTCTATTAAGAGAAAGTTTGGTTCAGTGTGTTTGCTAATCCATCCATTCAGCCCTGGAAAGACTTCCTCAAAATAACATACTAAGATATTTTACCATAGTGCAACATGTCTTGAACTCTATTTTGGGAGGAAGTCAAAGCCCTAGTGTGTGTGTGTGCACTGCTAGGCAAATGAGCCTGTCAGTATGCGGTGCAGTTCCCTTTCTGGTGGCAGGCAGATGACAGAGCAGTGATTGGGCTGATTTCACTGAGAACGTGAGGAGAAATCTGAAAGCTGCCTCTGGGCTCAGGTGCTTATCACCTCTACACACTCACACACACACACACACACACACAGTCCCCATGTATAAAAACATGCACACACACAAGCACACACACACGCACGCACGCACAAACGCACGCACACACACACACACACACACACGCACACACACGCACGCACGCACGCACACGCACACACGCACGCACGCACGCACAAACACACACGCACGCACAAACGCACGCACACACACACACACACACACACACACACGCACACACACAGAGGCAGTGTGATGTCATTCCCTGCTCAGGACAATAGTTGTGTGCTCCTACATTCACGTTTAACACATGGTATGTAGCACCTTAAAATCATCCTATTAAGTTCTGTTCTTTGACCGTGCATGGTGTTGCCTCTCCTACAGCTGAAGGAAGTGTTTCGTCGAGAGCTGGAGAAGGCAGAGCAGCAGATCACAAGGTCTTCCGGGATTGTGGCTGATTACAAACAAGTAAGCAACCCTGTGACCGGCTGACAGTGTCACCACAAGGAAAACCGAGAGCTGAACTATTATAGGAAGTTCCCCGGTGATGACCTGAGATGATGCCTTTGCTAATTGTGGATAAGAGAAACTAACATGAACGAGAAAGCTTGTTCACACATTTTGTAATCAATGACCAAATAATTGTGTAAGATATTAATAGAACATTAATAATATTATATTATTAATACCTATTAATATGCAGGAATTCGATTTAAATAAGATGGCTATACATTTAGCCTGCTACTCCTGAACACAACCCCAACCAGTGGGACATTATTAAAAGAGTCTCACAGTGCTAACATGTTTTTGCTTATAACTACATCAAGGCCAAAGCTATGATTTGTGGAATATGGATCATGATTCAGTAGGTTCCATATCTTCCTAAATAGCTGTCATACCAGAAGGTCATTCAAAAGGTATATTGCTCAGCAAAGTGTGTTTTTTATTAGGTTTTATCTTTTTCTTTGGCTGTTTGTCACTTTGATGTGAACCGATTCAGGATCGGGCAAAGCAACAAGTCTGTCAGCTTGTGCCTGAACCCGTCTATCTCTAACACCTCAGTCTCAATTCCAGATCTGCTCTCAGCTGACTGGTCGCCTGGAGAGACAACAGACAGCCCACAAACAGGAGCTGGATGCCCTCAAGGTGAGTTTATACTCAACAGTGAGCTGCCTTGGGCACTCACTGTTGGAAAAGCACCATTTAAAGGTGGAGTACTGGAGAAAGATTTACCACCTTACCACCTTAAACAGCACATCAACACATAACCCTAGTTACCAAGGTAACCATAACCATAGTTACCAACGTAAACATAACACTAGTTTCCACCTTAAACAGCACATCAACACATTATCCTAGTTACCAAGGTAAACATAACCCTAGTTACCAAGGTAACCATAACCCTAGTTACCAAGGTAACCATAACCCTAGTTACCAAGGTAAACCAACATGGCTCCCCCAGGTTGCAGTGATGTCGTGCTCGCAGTGTCGTTCCATGCTGGAGCCACCACAGAGGAGCGTGCTGTGTCCGGGGGAACAGGCCTCGGCAGAGAGCCCAGCCCCCGCTTCAGCGACCAGGGCTGGGGCCGCGGGCCGGGAGAGGGACTCCCTCAGCGTCCATGCCCAGGAGAGGGACTCCCTCAGCGCCCAGGCCCGGGAGAGGGACTCCCTCAGCGCCCAGGCCCAGGAGAGGGACTCCCTCAGCGCCCAGGCCCGGGAGAGGGACTCCCTCAGCGCCCAGGCCCGGGAGCTGCGACGAGAGCTGGCCCAGACCAAGCTGCAGGTGGTGGAGGCCAGCGTTAAGATCCAGGTCAGCCACCTGCTCATCTCCACTCTGTATCAGATGCCTGCGTTCCCACGCCACTGGGGGGACCTTAAACACTGTGACACCACTGGGGGGACCTTAAACACTGTGACACCACTGGGGGGACCTT
The DNA here is from genome assembly GCA_027564795.1 of Aphredoderus sayanus. Taxonomy (NCBI): domain Eukaryota; kingdom Metazoa; phylum Chordata; class Actinopteri; order Percopsiformes; family Aphredoderidae; genus Aphredoderus; species Aphredoderus sayanus. Next base: position 4,802 of record JAODUG010064929.1, read on the forward strand.
AAGCACTGTGACACCACTGGGGGGACCTTACACACTGTCACACCACTGGGGGGACCTTAAACACTGTGACACCACTCTTGTCAATATCTGCACTATGGGTCCAAGAATCCAAGGCCCTTGCTGACTTACAAGCATACAGTCTGAACACTGGTACAGTACGTCTAAAAGTTAATGTTAAGGCTTGTTTTGTAACTTCTTGGCACATAACCGTCATCACGTATCATGCTGACTATTAGCTGTTTTTTTTCCTAACCACCACATAATGTTATTCAGGGTGAAAATAATCCTTTAGTCATGCTGCACAATGATGTGGAAATTATTTTGCAAGCAGAAACTGAACTTCCTGTACGATATACACATGCATGTGTTCTTGTGCATGTTAAAATTTCGAATCAAACTGAGATCTCTATCTCAATGGGATTCACTCGCATTAAGGTTAACCCTGCTGTTGTCCTCCGGGTCAAACTGACCCAACGCACTAGCTCTTTGTGGCAGATAGAGGGCGCTAAACCTAATTCTACAGCTTACACAGACACATGATGTGCACTGCTGGCACAACAAGGTAATGCCTGAGGACAACAGATTTTTATGTACATTGTTTATTCATTATTTCATTTGCTGCCATGCTGAGTGGTGTTTTGTTCTTACAGGAACTGGAGCACCAGAGAGGAATGCTGCTTAACGATCTGCAGGCAGCCAAGAACAGCTGGTTCAGCAAGACCTTCACGTCCCTACGGACAACCAACGGGGGCCAACACGGCATCAGCTTACCCGGAGATGGAGCTCACACAGCAGGCTGGGCCCTCCAGCGTGGCCCCCTGTCTGCATGGAGCAGCAAGAGAATATCGTGGCCCCACAGCAGAGGGCATTTCTAATCAAGGGGATATGTTTTATCTCATAACATCTTCTGCTCTGAGAAGACGGCCACATCCTAGATCCATTGTGTAAACATTTGTGACCAGCTATAACTGCAGAATGAGTTGACTAGACAAACAAACAAACAAGCATAAAATGTTTAACCCCCCTGTTAAGCCCTGGGCTCAAAATTACCTGCAAAAAGCAGCCTCCTGGTTCAACCCTATAGGACAATAGGAGGTTTAATACTAGATAATAATAAAATAATTATTAACTATTAACCTAATTTTAACCTAACCATTTTGACCCAAGGACAACGGGAGGATTAACCCACAATAATGACCCGCAAAAGACCTCTTCTCTAACCTAACCCTTGCCCAACCCTAGGGCGACAGGAGGGTTAAACTAAGTTTGAGAAAAGCAACATATATACACACACATACAGTATACTGCATATATAAATACAAAACAGACACTACATTATATGCAGCTGTTGAAGGATTTTTTTCACAAACTAGTAACAGATGGTACAACTATAGTATGTAAATATCGTATTTCTAAACAGAATGAATATTAATGTACAGTATACACAGTAGGATTAATGACTAATGTAGATGTACTGATACATGTCCCTGTAATGAAGTGCACATTTTTTGTTTGCAAACTGTTAATTTACCCTTGAAAATCGTTTTAAATTAAATATTACGTGTGTATGCCAAATCCATCTGTTCTGTGATCAATTATTCAGCTATATATCTTTATATAAATACATTACAGGAAAAAAAAATTCACAATGAATTTCTTTACTTACAAATTATGGGAATTTGGTCATATAACTGGAGATGTAATGGATTGCCCAAGAAATCGGGGTTCCTCTTTCGCAAAGCTTTAAAAGCAATTGAACCATTGCAGGAGTTAAGATCTCAAGTGGAGGAGCAATCATTGTCGTGAACTTAATACTTTATATATATAGTACTGATATATAAAAACATTCAGTAACAACACAAGACTACCTTAAGTGCAGCTCTTGTGGTGAATGTGGATGTTATTGGGGAATTACAAAACTGATTGACTGACTGAGTTAAGCTGTTTGCTCTGACACTGAAGCAATGCCTATCCAGAGAAATGTGGTCCTCTATGCTAGTGTTTACCTCCTCATAACGGTGCTGGGAAACAATGCTCTGGATCTTCTGAAGCCCAGAATAGCAGCAATGCGTAAGTACTGGTCTGTTACTATATTATTCGTTCACTTTGTGTCTCATCACATTACAGCTGTGGACAAAAATGAAAGGTCAAATTATTACAACAGAATTTTTATTGACTTGATGTGGTGTAAACATAAAGACATTTATACATATGTACTATTCAATGTTAGATTTACTTATCCCTCCTGTTGTCCTTGGGTCAAAATGTGGTCCTCTTCTCTACCCTAACCCTAACTCTAACCCTAGAACAGCAGGAGGGTTAACAGCCCCTGTTGGCTGATACAATTGGGCAACCTATATCACACTTCAGAAAAGTGTCAACAAGGTTCACAGAACCATGGTGTCAGATATTATTAAAACTATGTTCTGGGAGCTGTGACTCATGCAGGTTCAATGCATATCCACGCAATGCAGATTGGGACTGTATCACTTATCATCTGTGTGGATGTGCAGGGGCTTTAATATGCTCTAATACACATTCTATGTCAGGTATTGAATATGCGGGCAGTTAAAGAGTATTCGACCTGTATAAAGTGTCATTAATTTGTTCATTTATTCTGTCAGTACATCCCATCACACCCAATGTGCAATGCCGCTGTCTCGGTTATCCCAACCAAACGATCTGTTCCTGGGCCCAACCACTGCACACCAGCCTGACACACTACATCGCCACCTGCAGGTAATCTAACAGTACTTGTCAACTGAACCAAAATGTCAAGATGCTACATTGATTGATACAAGACATGTTTCATTCTACAAAGCCAAAGCTTTTAGTGTGGAAATGTTGTCTCCTGTGTTGTGTACTGTGTCTAGTCTACTGTGTGTAAATCTGTTGTGTACTGTCTACTGTGTGTTAATGTGTGTTAACCCTTCTGTTGCCCTTATTATATCTCACTGCCACAAGTTGGCACCATCTGATTGTGTATGATTGTGTCGTTCTCTTTATTGTCAGTGGTGTGTGTATTTATTTATTTATTTATTCATTCTTTCTTTATGTGTATTTTTTTATGCCTTTTAACACTCCTATTGTCCTCGGGTTTCAAACACAGTACCTTCCTGTACCAGCAGTGCACATCCTACTGTATGTTTGTGTAAGCTGTAGAATTAGGTTTAGCACCCTCTATCTGCCACAAAGAGCTATTGCATTGGGTCAGTGTGCCCCGGAGGACATCATGAGGGTTTATAGTTGTGTACTGTGTTCCAGTGAGCGGAAAAACCAGATGGCCACCACGCAGTGCCGCCTGCTGCCTCCTGACTCTAGCCTTTATGCTGTGAGCATGACACACACCGCCTCTGGACAGGTGGGCCCACAGTATGCAACAGGTTACAGTGTGCAGTATGCTACACATGCTACAGTGTGCAATATGCTACACAGGCTACAGTGTGCAGTATGCATCAGTATGCTATATGCTAGGAGTTAGCGCTGGTTAGAGTTAGTTAACATGATGTGTTACCCTCCCCTGCAGCTATGGCACTGCCAGCTGGAGGACCTGAAGCTCCTCACTGACTACATCCTCAATGTCACCGCCGTAAACACTGCAGGAAGCAGCACTAGGCTGATAAGCTTCATGCTGGAAGACATTGGTGAGATATCCAGCTAGAGTACAGCAGGGATGGACAATATTTTTTAATGAGGGAGGGGGGCACACCAAAAATACACCAAATAGCTAAATAGTTAACTGTTAACTTGCTACATTTATGCATATTTATTTTCCATGCAACACCATTTTAATAATATAACATAACAATACACTTTACTAATGTTTTTTTGCATGGCAGTAAGTAAATTAACTTAATCTGCAGAGCAGAGTATTTTTCTTTTGTATTATTATTTTTTAAATGTCTGGTTTATCACGGGCCACATAAAATGTCTCAAAGGGCCGGATCTGGTCCCCGGGCCTTATTTTGCTATTGCACACATACAGTAAGCACAGACTAAGGCACAGGCTGGCTGGTCATGTGAACCTTGAATAGCTTCTACTGTACTTCCTGATACAGTTCCAACATGGGAAATAATAAATGATAATAATAAATGTTTCTCTCTCTCTCTGTCTGTTTGTGTAGTGAAACCGGACCCTCCTGCAGACGTGCAGGCTTTCCCCAACAGTTTCAGGAAGTCGCTGTCTGTGCACTGGGCCCCTCCCCCGACGTGGTCAAACCTGGACATTTTCCCCCTGAAATATCACATTCGGTATCAGTGGGATCACAAGGGCAGAACGCGGACAGCACACGTAATGCACTCTTTATTGCAGCAATATAGGAATACACCTGTGCTCTAAAAGTGCATTGTGTTATGTGCATATGCATAGTCCCAGTGTGGTGGGGTAGCGCAAGATTGTGGTGTGAGAACAGTCTGATCTCACCACCAAAACATGACTTCCTGTTTCAAAAAGTACCCAGTTTACCAGATAGCTCAGCCTTGTCACGCAAAAATATGGTTTCATCTTAAGCTTGTGGGGAAAAAACAAGCTGTAATTCTGTAAGAAGAAATTGGGCTAATATGCAGTGTATTCAAATCAAATTGTCAACTAAATATGTAATACATTTGAATGTTCATATTATTATTATTATTATTATTATTATTATTAATAATAATAACATATTATTATACTATTATTAGTCTAACTACTTAATATACTATATTTAACCCTTCTGTTGTCCTCATGTTTCAAACGCACTCCCTTCTTCCGCCAGCAGATGGTGCCACCTGCTTATGTTCTGATGGGTTAATGACATATGTCTGTGTATGCTGTAGAATTTGAATTGGCGCCTTCTGCTGGCACCAGAAGGTAGTGCGTTGGGTCAGTGTGAAACGGAGGACAGCATGATGGATATATACAACATTAACTAAATATCACATTGTCTCTATTGCAGCATGGTCCATTAGAGAATACCAGGGTGGACTTGAAGGGCCTGGCTAAAGGGGTCATCTACCGGGTAGATGTGTGTGCCATGGACTTGCTGGGGCTCGGAGAGTGTAGCCCCTGGAGCACACCTGTGGAGGCAACCATGGCCTGAGCCCAACACCCTGCATATAGACCCAACCATGGCCTGAGCCCAACACCCTGCATATAGACCATGGCCTGAGCCAAGCAACAATTTCATCGTACATACAGCTCTAACCAAACAGCTTTGTTTGCTAGGTGGATGAATGAATAGATAAGATAAATAGATATAAATAGATACATTAATAATTAAACATTCTAAATTATTATTATTTATATGAACTATATAAAAAACAATTTACCTGTATGTGCATCAAGAATGAAATGAGGCACTTATGACATTTGAACATTTTAATTTTTAAGTCAAAAAAGTAAATTTTTTTGTTCATTCTTAAGTGAAACCAAATTGCTCTCATCACAAAACCTAGGGGTTTCATGATGGAGATGCAACAGTAATTCTGCTCTAGCTTGTGGCATGGTCTTGTGGAAAGACCATGCTCAATAGGGAAGTTTGAAATACTTAAAACTTTACTATTCCTTCACTTTAGGTTAAACAAACCCATTAATTTGAGTAAACTTTTCATAAAATGTCAGTAGAAAACACTAATTCTAATTGTTGAAATCCTATAGTACGATAGCACATACAATGTAACATGATGTTTATATAACAGTATACTGTAGTATACGTATAAAATATGTGTATATGCCTGATTGTATATATATATATATATATATATATATAGATATTATATATATATATATTTTTTTAATGTATTTAAAAAACATTGATGGAAATGGAAGCATTTTGTTTTTAAACAATGGTTAGAATTTTGAGAACATTATATAACGCTATTGTGACAATTAAAAAAGACGACTAAAATGGTAAAAATGTTTTTACATACCAAAAGAGAATTATGTGATAAAACACAGTGTAAAATGTATAAATAAAATTAACACTTTTATAAGCCAAAGAAGACTTGTGTGATCAAAATAAACAATGATGAAAAAAATATTGAAATCTTTTTTTTAACAGTTTTTAATAAAATACTTTTAAAAATGATACATACAATTATAGAAAATAAAGTTTAGCATTTTTTAAATGAGCCAAAAGGAGGCCTGTCACGTGACTCAGCCCTCCACCACGTCCACCACCAGCGGCGTGACGAACTCGGAGTGCCTGACGCCCATGCTGAAGGCGGGCGGCCGCGGCAGGTGCAGGTGCACCTTCTCCGGGCTGTGTGTGCCGGGGCCGGGCGCATCCGAGCGGCCCGCGGGCCTCCTGGTGCGCGTGCGCATGGAGAAGGAGGGCTGGCGGCGCATGTACACGTCGGGGTCGGTGCCGCCGTAGTGGCCGGGCCCCGGCGTGGCCGCCAGGTCCTCCGCGGGGCCGCCCGTCGCGCGGCGGCTGGAGAAGCTGTAGCTGGCGCTGGCACGCTTGTTGGGCACGTGGGGGCCCAGCAGCGTGGGCAGCGTGTACCTGGTGGGGCCAGCAGGGGGCGCACAGCACACCATTGGGTCATAGAGATACACATAGACATAGATATAGACAGACTTAGATATAGATATAGACAACATATAGATAGACATATACATTTATATCCAGATATATACAGTATATATTGTGACGACCCTGCCTTGTTTTGCAGGACATGTGGTTGCCTGGGTGATTGGCCACACACACACACACCTGTTCGGGGCAGTGCAATACAGGTGCAGTACAGGGTCCTACCTGTTGGGGGCAGGCACAGGGTCCACCATACGGTACTGGGTGCGCTTGCTGATGGTGTACGCAGGAGGTCTGCGGTGAGCGTTGAGGGGCGGAGCCTTCTCTGGGCTGTAGGCGCCAGGCCCCGGGGTCTGGGAGAGGGCTCCTGGGATGCACACGTGCACACGCATGCACGCATGCACACACACACACACACACACACAGTTTATTCTACTGCGATATTTATAGATATTCCAGTATTACTACTCCATTGTAATACTATCATGAAATTGAGAAGAGCACCTTCAACCATCTCGCTGTCCTATGGGTCGAAATGACCCAGTGCACTATATTTTTTATGCCAGTAGAGGGCGCCAACCACAACACGGACATATGACGTTCCGCTGGCGTCCCCTGCTGGTAGTACGCTAGAAACCCTAGGGCAGCGGGAGGGTTAAATTAAGAGCGCAAAAACACAAACTTTGCAAATAATCCAACTTTAGAACATAATCAGACAGTAAGCTTCTTCATAACAAACACACGCTCTTCCCGTAGTGCCTAAAATCGTGTGGTCAGCACTTCTGCCGCAGCCAACAAGCAGCTAGACATGTTGGTATCCGCGTAGTGACAGCTAGCTATAACTACGGCACTCCCGCCATATATAGGAACGTAAAACAGATGTAGTCCTTCCCGCACCACACACACACACACACATTCACGGGTTCCTCCGGGCTGACGTGACGAGAGCTGACAGGTTCTCACCAAGGCGTCGCCCGCGGCCCGACATGGAGTAGGACGGGGTGCCGACCCGACCAAAGCGGGTCACCGCGGAGTCTATGTGATAACGAGGTCCTGGGCTGGAGTCCACAGACACCACTGGGGGAAGGTGGGGGAGACAAGACATGCTTAGGTTAGGGTTAGGTTGGGGTAAGGGTTAGGGTTAGGGTTAGGTTAGGGTTAGGGTTAGGGTTAGGTTAGGGTTAGGGTTAGGGTTAGGTTAGGGTAAGGGTTAGGGTTAGGGTTAGGTTAGGGTTAGGTTAGGGTTAGGGTTAGGGTTAGGTTAGGGTTAGGGTTAGGTTAGGGTTAGGGTTAGGTTAGGTTAGGTTAGGGTTAGGTTAGTGCTAGGTTAGGTTAGGGTTAGGTTAGGGTTAGGTTAGGGTTAGGGTTAGGGTTAGGTTAGGTTAGGTTAGGTTAGGTTAGGGTTAGGTTAGGGTTAGGGTTAGGGTTAGGTTAGGGCTAGGTTAGGTTAGGTTAGGTTTATGTTAGGTTTATGGTTTTGTTAGGGCTGGGGTTAGGTTAGGTTAGGTTAGGTTAGGTTAGGTTAGGTTAGGGCTAGGTTAGGTTAGGGTTAGGTTGGGTTAGGTTGGGTTAGGGTTAGGGTTAGGTTAGGGTTAGGATTAAGTTAGGGCTAGGTTAGGTTAGGGTTAGGTTGGGTTAGGTTAGGGTTAGGGTTAGGGTTAAGTTAGGGTTAGGGCTAGGGTTAGGTTTACCTTTCTGTCTGCATACGTCATGTCTGTCTGACATACATCCTGTCTTTCTGCATACATCATGTCTCTGACATACATAATTTCTCTAAATATGGCTGCTCTGCAAAACAATAGCAGGGCTCCAGGACGTTGACATTAAGTATTCAAGTTTTCTGCTTGTGTTAAGATGCTTTTGGCTTGTTTTAAGATGCTTTCTGCTTGTGTTAAGATGCTTTTGGCTTGTTTTAAGATGCTTTCTGCTTGTGTTAAGATGTTTTCTGCTTGTTTTAAGATACTTTCTGCTTGTTTTAAGCTGCTTTCTGCTTGTGTTAAGATGCTTTAGGCTTGTTTTAAGATGCTTTCTGCTTGTGTTAAGTTGTTTTCTGTTTGTTTAAAGATGCTTTCTGCTTGTGTTAAGATGCTTTATGCTTGTGTTAAGATGCTTTCTGCTTGTGTTAAGCACCCACATTAAATTCTAACTAGAAATGGTGCCCATGCTCAGGCTATTTTGGTTTAGTTTGGACACCAAATCCAGAATGAGTCACCACGTGTACTGAGCAGATTATTCTATAAATACTGCATGTACATGTGTACAGTATATACACACTGATGCATTTCTTTGGCCAGTAGGCAGTAAGTCTGGTCAGAAAAGCATAGAAACATCAATATGGTATATTGTTCAAACACAAGTTTATTTTTTAGCTTTGCTGACTACAAACTGCTGCAGTAAATCTGAACACTACATTTATGAAAGTTATAATCACCAGACCAATAATAACCAATAATTCTGTACATATACTGTATATATTTTGCCCACAGTCTCAGAGAAGTGATCGTTTATGAGTTAATGGCTGTGTAGGTTAATAGTATTTTAACTGATAAAAAAGTATACATACTGTATGTCTGAAATACAAGGTAAGACAATTTGGAGATTAATCAGAGTAACATTTATTAATGATGTGAATTATTATTATTATTATATGCTAACATTATTAGCTTGATGATAGCTTTCCAAGCAGAATACACATGTGGGGGGGGGGGGGGGGGGGGGGGGGGGGGGGGGGGGGGGGGGGGGGGGGGGGGGGGGGGGGGGGGGGGGG
>JAODUG010064940.1:0-14075 GCA_027564795.1 Aphredoderus sayanus
TCTCTCTCTCTCTCTCTCTCCTTCTCTCTTTCTCTCTCTCTCTCTCTCTCTCTCTCTCTCTCTCTCTCTCTCTCTCTTGCTTTTGCTCTTTCTCTCTCTGTCTCATCTTGCATAATTAGCAGCAGGTTTTCCTCTCAACTCTTTCTTCCTTTGCTGATTTCCTTTCAGTGTTTTGAGGCTGGGTGGTAATGGAGTGGTGGGGATGAATGCGGAATTATCTGGGTTCAGGAGAAGTGGGTGGCAGAGAGGTCAGCCGGGCGGATTAGCTTGAAACTGTACCTCCCAGCATGTTAGCTCTCCACTCAGCCCAGTGGAGAAAAGGCGAGACAAGAGCGTCTTAGTTTAATTGATGAGGCCCATTGGAGCGCTGGGGCTTTTAATACGCCGTGTCCGGGCTTGTCAGACATGTTGTGTTTAGAGGCCTAACCTTTGAATGCGGCTCATGGTTTTGATTGATGCCGCGTTGATCCCCACTCTGGCCTGTTTGTTGGCTTGAACTCCCACCCCCTCCCACCCCCGGGTGCTGTGGGATACACGTGGGGGGGTGGATCCATCCAGCAGCATCTATAGCCCCGTTCACAACAATCAAGGTTCGCCCTGGAGGGGCTCCAGGGAGGTTTGTTTGCAGCAGGGTGGCCTGGGTAGGATGTAGAGCTGGGCCTACTCCACAGCCCCAGTTCCCCAGGGTCACCGTTGGTTGGCGGGGGCCTCCGGCTCACCCTGCCTCTCCCATGCCCCCCCAGACACACACACACACACACAGCCCCGCCCCACTCTGGGTAAAGTGGCCTCGGCAGCAAGCAGACAGTGATTGATGGGGCGACACCCCGCTGCTCTCTGATTGAGTTAGAACCTCTCGCTCCACAAACCCTTGCTTGGTTTTCTCTCTGTGCTTGATCGCGCCTCCGCTAAGCCGGCCGGCAACATCAGCCCAGGTCTCACTCTCCCTCTTCTGTGTGGCCCGGGTCTCTCTCTCTCTCTCTCTCTCTCTCTCTCTCTCTCTCTCTCTCTCTCTCTCTCTCGCTCTCTCTCCCTGTCTTGTCTTGTCTGTGTGTGGCCACGCTCTCCTTCCCTCTTGGCGATTTAATTCAACTTTTAACGACGGCTACTGTAAAACGGGCTGTAAACGTAATCCTTTTAGGTATTATTTTAGTAGCGTGTCTTTAAAACGCCATTATCACCCCATAACACCCCCCCACTCCACACTACACACACACACACACGTAAAAATCACCCCTGGAGAAAGGGGATAAGTGAGGAGAGCGGGCAAACGGATGGTCATCTTATTCCTTGTGATGTCCTCAAATCACTACCTCTTTGTGGCAGATAGAAGGCACTAAACCTAATTCTACAGCTTACACACACATATGATGTGCACTGCTGACACAACAAGGTGTGTTTGAAACCTGAGGACAACAGGAGGGTTAAAAGGCACATATAACAACACAAATACATAAAGAAATGATTAATAAGGAATGAAATACACACAGCAATGACAATATAAAGAACCATACAATCATACACAATCAGATGGCGCCAACTGGCGGTTCAAGACTGTATTGTAAGGGCGTCACGAGGGTTAACCTCCACATCTTGGCAGGGGGTCTTGCCAGCCGTCAGCACTCGTCCCGGTAAACGTGGGTCTCCACCCGTTGTGGACGAGATGCACCCTTTGGCCCTCCCCCTCCCCCACCCCCTCGCAGCACGCAGTGCACTTGGCTTTAGAAAGTGCTGCGTCATTGGAAAAGTGGAGAAGTTCTGCCCGGCCGCTGGCAAAAATGCGGACATAAAGGATGTGCTTCCCTGAATCCCATAACCGGCAACCCAGTGATATGATTAGCCTGCCCCACTATAGCTTACCCATGGCTTCTTCTTCTTATTTATTTCACAGTATATCGCAAGATATTCTTTTCCATTTCCTGTCAGTGGTTACCTTGTTGTTGCTTAGCACACGGTTTAAATGTGGAGTCAGTAGACCTGGAGAAAGCTTGTTGATGTTTGAACTCAGTTCAAAACAAACTAAACGAAAACCTCAGCTTTCAATGCCATAGGGTGCCCCCTCAGAAGCCCCACCCCCACAATGGACACACATTTCCAAGGGCAGCATAATGTTGTGCGGTGTGGTCTGCACCACTTTGTTTGTGTTACATTTAGAGAGCTATACCGCGAGGACCGCGTGTTAGCTTACGGCCACCTTTAAGCTCGTGTGTGTTTGTTATTGGTGGTTCCCCAGTAGGCTACAGCACAGCGTTTGCTTACACGGTCTGTTAGCCAAGTAATCTTTTAGCTAAGTGATGGCATCGGCCAGCTGGATGACCCGGGTCAGTGAGGCACCAGGTCCAGACCTCTTTCTGACCCCTGCCTGCTCCTCCAGAGGAAAGGGGGTGACAGGGGGGGGAGGGGGGAGGGGCTGTTCTTTTAATTGAATAATTCCCAGTGCAGCTGTTAACTGCTGTAGCCCCCGAGCTGCCCGGGCCAGCAACGCTGTCGTCCAGAAGAAAAGAAGAAGGAAGGAAAGGGGGCGAGGCAGGCTGTTCCCAGCAGTGCCCGCAAACGCCACTGACCCCTTTTGTCTCAAACCACTTGCGGCCTTAATGCAGGCGTTTGCTTGCCAGCTAAGCTACCGCCGCTCTCCTTTAGATGGCCCTTCTTTTTCTTTTGTGTGCGTTTGATTTCTCCTCGTCTCGCCCCTGCTCTCCCCCCGGCGCCCAGCTTTGGTGCCAGTCGCTTGTCTCCCTCTACAGTATGATACTATATGCTCGCCTGTCTTTCTAGGGCGGGGTGGGGGTTCACTCTCTTTAGCAAGCCTGTGTCTCTTCAAACCACCCCCATCCACCACACACACACACACACACACACACACACACACACACACACACGCACACACACACTCTCTGTTCCTGTTCATTGTGTATGGGAGACCCTTAAACAGGCACCCAAAGGCTTTACCTCTGGTTGACCCCAGCCTCACCCCCCCTCCCCCACCCCAACAGCTCATTACCCAGAGGGATGCACCTGAGCGTCTCCCAGCGCCCATAGCATATTCTGAGTGAAGCAAGTCAGGTGACGGGGCTCAGCTGATGCTGCAGTCCTATGTGAAGTTCAGTGGGTCACCGACTCATCATCGTAAAAAGTATTTCTGCGTTCCCTTGTTGTTGATGATGATGATGATGTCAAGGAATATTCCATAAGGATTTGATGAGTTATACTTCTACATTGTCAGTAAACCTGGGAAATAGAATAACGTCCTCAACTGTTTAATGAATAATTGACGCGATTGGCTGAGAGCTCTTTGTCTTCATTAAAAAGTAGTAATCTGGATTAGACTCCTGCTATGACTAGTTACCGTCGAGGTACTGTATGCATGGCGGCATGTAATCCGCCCAATGGGTGGCCTGGGGCATGAGTCGCAAACATGGGAACCTCGTCTTTATTACGGGATGGATGTGCGTCTTGTTGCCCCTTCCTGTCTCGCCCTAGTTATTTTTACCCTTGACTTCTCATCGTCATAACGACCGCCCCATCATCAGAGCTGTGCCAGGCCCTCTGTGGTGAAGCCTCTCCACCTGCCCCCCTCTGCCCCCCACCCTCGCTCCGGTGTGATCAGAGGTCCTCTCAGTTGTCAAGGTGGGACAAATGGCGGCCGTTCTCTACTGTAATGGTCTCCCGAAATGACCCCGGAGCACCTCTCTTTTCCTGTTCTCTCGTGTTCGGTTCACTCGCTCGAGTTCTCTCGCTCTCTCCACCAACACAAGGGCCCTTTGGTTCCTCCTTCCGTCTATTTCCATGCTGCGTTCATGGCGCTTTCTCTGAACATCATTTATAATGTGCCTCCAAGAATTTTGCCCAGTGGTAGATCGTTTCTAGAGTCAAAGACTTACATTTTATGCCGGAATATTCATATCGCCATGCGTCGCCCACTAATACGCATGTGTGTATGCAAAGCAATTTAATTTGCAAAGCTCGCTTAGCAGGGAAAAAATGCTAAATGCGCCTTTCCATTTAGCCATGGGCAATTTTCTAATTAAGTGTGGTTACTCATTCTTGCTTTATTCATGATAACAAGATGTATAATAGAAATGAGAATGTAGGCTGGCTGGCTAGGCCTCTTGCTTTGAATGACGAAAATTGTTTTTCCATTTGTTTAGTTTTTCGTATAAACAGAACACTGAGGATTCGTTTAATAGCAATAGTATATTTTACATACTGTAGATTGACGTAGTGAGCAGGGCGAACTTGAAGATGTTCAGGTTACCAGTAGAATGGTAAGATCAAGGTCAACACTTGAGGCAAACCCCTTACATAAATAACAGCAAGGCCATAATGTGCACTGTATCCCTTTGTTCTTTTACAGACGCATGTATATAATATTATCATGACCTAGATATCATGCTCCGTGATCTAAATGGCCTCGAAGGGACCCAGGCCACACAAGAGGGGGGTGGGTGTGGGCATGTGAAAAGTGGCGTGGTCTTTTTGGGCCCTGCGGGCACTTAGGGTGAGCGCAGAGTATGTCAGCTGAGCTGGGCCTCCGAGGAGCAATAGAGCAATGGCTGCTGCATGTGAGAGGGGCGGGGTCAAGGGAGCTCTCTGACAATGGGGGCCTTTGACGGTTGTGTGGTTATTGTTTTTATTTATTTATGTATGTATTGTATGTATTGTTCCTGTGTTCTCCGTCCCCTTATGTCTCCACCACGCTCCACACCTAGCAGGACAGATGCCCCCCTCAGGCCAGAGTACCCTCCGCTGTCAATCGACACTCATATTTTCAAATAAAAGCTAATTGTGTATATTGGTAGGGGGCGGGGCAGGGGAGGGGAGGGGGGGGGGGGTCGCAATAATTGAGTCTAAGTACCCAATTTCATTAATTTGATTGTTGGCGACAGCAGATCTCTCTACAGTATAATTAGGAAAGCTAATGGGTGACGGCATGATAAATCCATCAGTGCTAATGCTAATTGCTGTTTAGGAGAGCGAGTGTGCCTTTACAAATGTATGGCCACAGCACCGGGCACAACCTTACGAGTGCAGAACTACAAGTGGCGCCTAAACCGGATCGCTGGAGCGTTTTGATGTGGCGGGCAAATAGGCCTGTTGAACGGGCGCAGCTGCGCCTGCGGGCGGGGAAGTACCCGCCCCGTCCATCTGTCTGTCCGTCCGTCAATCATGCCTCCTCCCTCACTTGGGCTGGGGCCTTCATCTGCAGATGGTTAAACTGGTGGGGAGGGGGGGTGGTGCGTGTCGCGGAGCCTTTAACTGCAGCCACAGCCTCTCAGGCAGCTCGTGCTCTGCTAGTACCATACGTACTATTTTGGCACACCGACAGCGGAGGAACATGAACAGGCGCGCTATGCTAAAGTGAGGCTCCGGAATTGCCTAATGGCCCATGCCTAAGTTTCCATTTTAGCTCATTAAACCCAGGCTTTGCCTTTGATCGGGGCGAATGTTTTGCCGTAAACATTTAGGCGTACAATCGTTTGTTACCACCATGATCCTCCTTCCTTCCTAGTGTGTCAGGAGATACAGACCCATGGGGGTCTGGACATGGCCCGAGGGCCACAGAGAACTTCTTATTCTGAGTGGGTTAATGAATGTCACATGTAGCAGGGGAAAGTGAGGGAAAAGGAGAGTGAATGCCAAGAGAGACGGTTTTAAGTATCTCCCCTCCAGGCTTGGAAAAAGTAAGCCGGAGATCAACTTGTCGTGGCCTCTTGTACCCACGTTAATGATGTTGTGCCAGGGCCTCAAGTGACAGTTTGTTAGCCCGGCTTGCTAACACGAGAAACCTCTGGAGGTTTGTGACAGCTGAGGTTTGACAGACAAAACGGGCCTTTTTTTCCACAGCTAAGCCTCCCTGAGCTGTCCTGAGAACATTGTTTACGGTTTTACACTCCCATCTCCCGACCCAGAGATGTTTTGACACGCTGTACATGCCATGTATTCCTGTTATCGAAATGTATAAAGCTACAGGCCCAGACAGAGAGTAGAAGAGTTGGGAAATTTGGACACAGCTGAACCAACTGAAGTAATGGCAAAGAAAGCACTTGAGCTCATAAATGGTCCGATTAAGAAACCTAGCCAATTCTGTGAGGCCTATACAGTCTGTCATGGTGTTGTTTTCTCCGCCTCAGATTGTAATGCGTTTGTAGAACAGTATCAAACGAACATTTATAGCGGGAGGACAGATTATTTCCATGGGAAAGCTCAAGGCAATATAACAGTTATATTGTTAGGCCGGTGGTTTGTCGCCTTCTCTTTGGCTTTAGAAAGAGAGCTAATGTTCTCGCCTGACACTGGCGGATTGCTTTCTCTCCACGCCCGGAGAAAGACGGCAGGCTAATATATTTGAGGCGGTGAAGCGAAGGTCGTTGAGAATTAGATTCATCCCCCCTCCCTCCTTTTTCCCTTTAATTTCCCCGCTGGATTGGCAGACCATTTTCACTATTAGCACTGCAGTAGGCCGCTCAGTTGTGTGTGTCTAAGGGTGTTTGTGCATTTGTGTCGGTGTGTGTAATGTTGTGCTGGCAGGCCCACCCACACCAGAAAACACACTAGACAGATAAATAGCTACTGTGGGGGCATGGCTCAGCTCAATTGCATTGTCTTAGGAGCAACAAAAACGGAAACAACACAACATACATCATCCCTCGGGCCCCGATGATGAAGATCTAAATTTAACTCCGCTGCTCATGAGGAGAGATGAAATACTCAGAGAAGCGTGTGCCTGTCTGTGGCGCAAAACTAGGCCATGGATGTGGTTCCCCCTTGTCTTCTGGGGATGTCTGTGTCCTTTACGGTCTTCGGCAACGGCAGGTAACTGCCGTGCCATGAGTGTGTCCCCCACAGGTGCAGAGCGAAATGGATTACAGCTTCTATTCAACACGGCTGGCAACTGGGGGGGAGAGAGAGAGGGAGAGAGAGAGAGAGAGAGAGAGAGGGGTTCAGAAGGCGTCGCGCTGCTTCGCCAAGCTATTCCCCATAATGTCTTCCAGATGATCCGGATCTGGCACCAGAGTCTGTGCACCCACTGGCTCAGAACCGAGTCCTGGATCATCATCCTGGGTCATTTAGACGCAGGGAGAGGCCGGCCTGGGGATCCAACTGGGGAAAGTCTCTTCTTCCTCTCCCTCCCCCAACCTCCCCCCCCGTCTGTGGGGGCTAATCGGCGGCCCCGGGTCCCGCTATCTCCGCCATCTGCATCCTGTCTCCCGCCGCGTCACATTTACAAGAGCCATCGGACCCCGCTGATGATGTGCCGGCTTAGAGGTGCCATAAACAGCCCTGTGAGGAGGTTCTAGCAGTAGTATTGACGGGGGTTGGGGTGGGGTTCTGTCTGTTTCCCTGCCTGGAGAGTGAATAAGGACTGGAGCGAGGAGAAGATGAAGGAAGACATGGCTCTTGGGCGCGCACACACACACACACACACACACACACACACACACACACACACACACACACACACACACAGACACATCTACATACGCAGGCGCGTGTTTATTGCGCGCAGACAGACGGGCGCTGATTCGCCGGGACACAAACGTGCTCGGCCACTTCGAGCGCTCTCCTCCGCGCGGCCGTTCGTCTCCGCGGCGATGCGTGCGAAGGCGCATCAATTTTTTTAGGTGTCTGGCAATGCTCATGTCTTGGCGACGGGGGGGGGGCGGCAGGAGGCTGTGGAGGCACTGGGGTGAATTATAAGTTGGCTGATAGAACAGAGCAGCAACAGCGAAGATTGATGCCGTGTGCCGTGAGCTAGGAACCAGCAGACAGCGGAGAGGAGAGAAAACAGAGTGGAGAGGAGAGGAGAGGAATATATACTCTCTAGGTAATACACAGGCAAGGCCTCCCTTTTAGGAAGAAATGCCCAAAACAAGAGCAAAGAAGAGTTACAGAGGAGGATGAGAAACGGTTGGGAAGGATGCTGTGGGCGTCATTAGGAGGCACGCACTCACAACCTCACACTGGAATCTGCTCTCTCATGACCGCAGCATCAAGCATACCATAAAAACAAAAGCGGCATGAGTGGAGGAGAAATGTTTCTCACCCTAGCTCCACGGCGGTGTGTCAACCGCGCACGTATGAAGCGCGCCCATATTTGCAGCCGTAAGGCCAAAACCGGATCACAGCTTCAGGAGAACAGCTCCACAACGGGGCTCCCTGGCTCTTGTACCATAAAGTAAGTGGGGACTGTGTGTAAGTAGGGGGGTCAGTAATAAAAGTGTACACAGCACACTGGATCCCTGCGCTAACACACTGACTGCAGCCAAGTATTTGTATTTATTTTGCTGAGGTGAACCTTATTAAGGGGCTGAAACAGTGCGGTGGTTGTGAGAGCCAAGCGCGGCAGCTGCCACAGCTGGAGGGCAGCTGAGAAGAGAGAAGCAGGGGCTGAAATCACCACCCGAGGAGGGAGACAGGTAGCGGGAGGAAGGGGGAGAGGGAGTGGGAGAGAGGGAGATAGAGGGAGAGAGAGGAGGGATATGGCAGAAAGAGAGAGGGAGGGAGTGAGAGAGGGAGGGAGAGAGAAGGCAGGGGGAGAGAGAGAGAGAGAGAAACCAAACATCCCCCAGCCGAGGACCAACCACAGCCTGCTCATTACTAGCGAAATACCACAGCCGTGGCTAGGATTCAGCCGTAACAGTGGGGGGGCCTTGTGGTTTTTCCCAACGTCGTACCTGACCTTTTCCCGACACATACACAACCAAACACCTGCCCCCCCCTCTTCTCACCAAGCCATCCAACCTGAAATACCGTCAGCCGGGAATAAAGAGCCGTAGAAGAGACTTATTGTAGACCTCTCCAGCTGCCCGGAAAAGCAGTGAAGTGATCTGCCCACCATAACCCCACTCCCTTCCACCCTAAAGGGACACCTTTAGGTTGAAGGGCATTTTGGTTGAAGGGCGTCCAAGAGGTTGTGTGGGGTGGGGCACACAACCTCTTGGACGCATGTGAGTACACATCTGGGCCCACCCGGGTGGCAAAGCCCATCCTGAGCAATCATTTAAAAGTGTAAATTGTGTTTAAGATACTGTGTATTAAATGCACTGAGGATTGCTAAGGAGGGCTGATGTTTTGACAGTAATTTGGGAATCAAGCAGAGCTTCAGTATGAAAATGGACCCCTGTGCCCAGAAGGCACATATTTCAGAAGGGTGTGTGTGTGTGTGTGTATGTGTGCGTGTGTGTGTGTGGTTTCTAGGTCAACAAATCTGTTGGTTGTTCAGTCAGGCTTTGTATTAATGCTGATTGGTAACAGGAACAGAGTTTGCGAAGGAACACATTTGATTAGCGGGCTGCAGTCTTATACTGTAAGTCACATAACTGCTGTTATGGACAATTAAATACCATAGAAACCTGACTCGACTCTTCAACTGCCACCCATCAGCTTGAATGAAAACACCATGATAAAGTCATTGCACCTGCCATGCACTAACTCACGGCCGGCACACATGCATATACATACTGTACACACAAGACACCACTAATGGGATAAACTGAGAGTGTAAAAGCAGCTGTCCAAAGCTTTCCTGCATTGTGTTTGTCCCTTTTCTTTGATTTTCCACAAACTCTTTGCACTCTTGTCAATTGCCGTGGGTCTGAAATTCCATTTGACTAGGCAGCGAAGTGTGTGCACTTGTGAGTCTATGTGATCTGGCAATTTCCATGGAGACTGCCATGTTTGATAGCTGTAACACCTGCTTCTATCGACCAAAGGCGAAAGTCCCTGCCAGCAGAAATATTCTCTTAGGGAATGGAAACACACCCATTAGACCCCATTAAGTCTAATCTATCCTTCATACAAACGGGAATACATACTGTATCTTTATACAGAGTATGCCTCTTGTTAATGCTCCTCTGATTTATGTATGTATGCTTATGTGTGTGAGAAACAGTCTGGCCTGCCCACCTGCTCGCAGAGATGTAAGCTGAGACCTCATTAGTCCACTACATTACGCTGTGTTGACTGGTGTTTACCTGCTCCTCTGATTCTCCCGTGTGTTGGTGTGTGCCTGCGCAACGCTTCTTCCTGTCCAAGTGCACACATTCTTGCACAGTAATGAGAATGCCCACTAAGTCAGTGACACCCTCCAAGGCCCACTGCTGCATGGAATAACTGCCTCTCTTCATAAGAGTGTGGAGATGTGAGTGACGGTTCCTGTCCCCGGTTTCTCCTCCATCTGCTGCAGATATGACTACGTGGAGGTGCGGGATGGGGTGGACGAAAGCGGCCAGCTGGTTGGGAAGTACTGCGGGAAGATAGCCCCCTCTCAGGTCATCTCCTCTGGCCACCAGCTCTTCATCAAGTTCGTGTCAGACTATGAGACGCATGGCGCGGGCTTCTCCATTCGCTACGAGATCTACAAAACCGGTAAGTGGTGGATCTTAAAATGTACGCTTCTTATGTGGTCAGTTGTGTTGGACCGGGAAGTGCTGCACTCATTATTTTATTGGTCTAATGTTTCATTTAACCTAAGTCCCTCCTCTTGAGTAAAACAAGCCAAATTTGTCCCGAGGTGTGAAATATTTTCTCTGTTGCAGTCATCCTCCCACTCCCATATCCTATCAAAGGGCCAGTATAAAAACTGGTAGGGAATGTTAAAAACAACTCTGGAACGATATGAGGAATTGCTAATAGTCCAACAGAATTCAACATGCATTCACCTCAAGGCAAATGAAGGTACACTTATTCGACAACGACATAGTTGACTAAATGAAAGAGCTGTTAACACACTAAAACACACAATTGTAATTAATTTCTTCTGTAACAGTAGTAGACTATTAAATTATACCTTCAGCTGAAGTTATTTGGTACACACTATTGAGAGTGAGCAGGGAATTCTGCCAGGAAACAGACACCCTGTCTCATTTCATGGTTTATTTGTGATTTATTCAAAGCATCAAAGCATTAAATTATGCAATCTCAATATGGCAAACAATATGGTGCATTCATAACGGATGAATCTCTGTCCCCATATGTTTTATAACTGTACTTGTTTTTTTCTCTCCTGTGAATTATTGCACAATAATCAAGGGCATAATATGCGGCGATGTTTTGAAAAGGGAAATCTGTTTCTGCATGTTTGGCTGCTCCATCAGGCGTCAGTCCACAGCAAAGAGGCAAGAGCGTGTCATTAAGGACGCGGTGATTCAAACCCTCTCACGAAGAGAGGAAGTGATTTCACTTCCTCCTGTTTCTGATTGGACCGGCTGTCTGTACATACAGTATGCAGCAGGAAATACATCCAATCCCAGTTCTCGGCACTGTCTGCGAGTTCCTTCCGTAATGTCAACACCGAGCTAGAACTATGCCCTTTGAATGAATCGAGTTTGAAATCAGGTAGGACGAGGTGCAAATATCCCCAGAAGGATGTCTGTCTTATCAGAAGACAACACTACAAGTGGCAGAATTTCCTGTTGGCCATTCGGCTTCCTGTGTTTGGGGCGGGATCAGGAGGAGGGGAATATAAAGGCTGAGCGGGAGGCAGGTGCGCTAGACTCCACTTTCATTAATTAACCCCGGCGCTAGTCTGCGGGACGGCCCCCTGTGGCTGCGGGGACATGATGAATGGCCCACCGATGTCCCTCACTGCTTTTAATCTAGGATAGTGAGTGAGTGCTTGTGTGTCGCTGTGTGTGTGTGTGTGTGTGTGTGTGTGTTTGCGTGTGTAGTGGTGTGTGTGTTTGTGTGTGTGTGTGTGTTTGTGTGTGTGTTTGTCACCAGCCCGCTGTTGGAGTGTAAGTCCATTTATAAGATAAAAGGAACAATCCACGCGCACACGCGCGCACACACACACACACACACACACACATAATGTACACTGTGTCTTCTCCCATCATGGAGCAGTTAAATCCATTTCATTCTCCTAATGATTAGCTTGGTATTTCCCATTCTCATATATTAGACGCATAGATGGCCGTGAATATAAATGAACCATGTTAGAGGCCCCTGGCGATAAGGAAAACTGCTGAATACACTCAGATGCCGTTGAGATATAGTAAAACAGTGGATTTAGCAAGTACCGCTGAAATTATGTAATTTATGTAAATGTTTTGGAAGGCATAAAGAGACAGAGAGAGGATTAAAACAGAAAAGATGGCCCCTGCCTCTCTCTCTCTCTTTCTCTCTATCTATCTATCTATCTATCTATCTATCTATCTATCTATCTATCTATCTATCTATCTATCTATCTATCTATCTATATACAGTATCTATCTATCTATCTATCTATCTATCTATCTATCTATCTATCTATCTATCTATCTATCTATCTATCGTTATCTCTCTCTCTCCCTCTCTTTCTCTCTTCTGAGAGGCAGGCACTTTGTCGGACATGTAGCCCAGGGAAGGATGTGCTCGCCTGGGTTTTGCTCCGGAATTGTCCCCTGTTATAAAGATAGAGACAGCTTAAGCCAGCAGAGAGTTTGAGAGACAGAGCTAGAGAGAGAGAGAGAGAGAGAGAGAGAGAGAGAGTGATGCAGAGCTAGCTGATTAGCTAAGCTTATCAGCTAAGGTATTAGCAAGAAAGCAGCGACAGGCTTGTGCTAGCTAACACATGTAAACATAATAATGGTACACAGATGCTGAGATAGCAGGGAATGCTGGGATGCATGCCGTGCATGTCAATTAAGGGGAATGCTAGGAATGCTGGGATGTTCATGCCCTCGCGTCAGGGTTAGAGGTCACATGAGGACCAGCTCGCAGAATCATACACACGCTCCCCTGGAGTTAAACACCAGTCAAGGTCAAATGGTTGATAAATAGGCCTGCATGTGATGAAGACGTCCATGCAAACGAAGCCTTCCCGCCCCCTTACACAGACACACACACACACGCGCGCACACACATACACACACACACACACACACACACACACACACACACACACTCACACACACACAGTCTCTCTCTCTGTGGATCAAATACTAACATATACAGCTACGTGTAAATATGTAAGTTCGTCCACTTAAACTGACACACACACACTCTCTCTCTCTCTGTCTCTCTCTCTCTCTCTCTCTCTCTCTCTCTCTCTCTCCCTATCCTTCTCTCTCCCTTTCTCTCTCTCTCTCTCACCTCTATATCTCTTACTCTCTCTCTCTCTGGATCAAATGCTAACATACAGTATAGAGCTACGTATAAATATGTACGTTTGTCCACTTAAACTGACAAATACAAACACATGCACACACACACACACACACACACACACACACACCAACGCAGACAAACTATGTAAATAAACACACTCGCACACTTACGCAAACTGTAAGCCAACACTGGCTTCTGTCAGCGGCGAGCTGCTAAGTGTCTAATTGAGAGAGAGCAGGTTGTTTGTGGCTCTCTATGGCCGCTCACGGCTCCATCTACTCCTCAGTCCAATTCAAGCGCCTTAATTAGCATGGGCTATTTATTTTATGGCCTGCAAATTGGCAGTCTCTCTCTCTCTCTCTCTCTCTGTCTTTCCAGACTTCTAGAGGAGCGAGCGAGCGAGAGAGAGAGAGAGAGAGAGAGTGAGAGTGAGAGAGAGAGAGAGAGAGAGAGAGAGGCGGAGAAAATGGGGGGTGGGGGGGTGAGATAAACAGAGAATGGAAAAGTGGTTGAAAATATTGATACCGGGCGGTGTAACGATGTCGAGAGGCGTGGAGTGGAATAATCGGGGAGAGAGTGATGTGACGGCACACAGCGGTTGAAGGGAGCGGATTAGCTAGCTGCTCATGCTTATGTATGAGCGCCTGCGCGTTCCCCGTGATGGACAGCTGTTTAGGAACCAGTGGCGGCCCGCTGCAAGGCTCACTCCTGGTGATTCTGCTTAAAACTTTAATGAGAGCTCCCGGCTCTGGGGTGACTGTCACCCCCAAGCCTTTATAGCCTCAAAGGGATGTCGCCCAGTCCTCCTGTCATTCTAATCCCACTGGTTTATTCAGCACCCCGAAATGACCCGCTGATGTCCCCCCCCCCTCCTCGTTTTTTGGGATGAAGACTCTGCGTTCTGTCTCTTTGTAAATGGACTGCATTTATATAGCGCTTTTCTAGCCTACCGGCCACTCAAAGCGCTGTACATTATTGCCTCACAT
>JAODUG010064951.1:0-14073 GCA_027564795.1 Aphredoderus sayanus
ACACAAATCATACACAATCAGATGGCGCCGCCGTGTGGCTAAATACTATATTACGAGTACATTACGAGGGTTAAACAGAACTGATACACATCTAGTAACATAGTGAGCTTGCCCTGCCCTGTTGGCTTATATAGAACTGATAAATATTTAGAAACATAGAAAGTGAGCCTACTTTGTCAGAGCCAAACACCAAGCCTGTAACAGCCTCCCTTAGAATATACAATCACACTTTTCCTTTGCTTTTCACACATCCTTTACCTATTCTTTAATTCTTACTGTCTCACTAATAATAGTATAACTAGTGCCTATACACTATCAGCCTGTTAGATTGGTGACATGTACAGTATAAGTTAGTCTTACTATCACCATCTTGAGCCTAATAGACTGTGGGAGGTCATCGCTAAAGGATAGGTAGTGTATAGGTCCAGTAGGGGACAAACTACAAGACTCTCTGAAGGGCCTATATCCACTATTTATTAACCGGAGGGTCATTACGATTTGAAAGGGAGATGAAGGTTTCCCTCCCCTGGTGCGCTCCTATCCCAATGTGTTTTAATCCAAGTGTTTTAATCCTTCCTTTACAAGGGCACGACCCGAGTTACTCCTTGCATGACGTCATTTATTTCCCACCTCTCTACCTCTCTTTAAGTTTAAGATGGGCGTTTATCAGATGGTAGCAAGGCATTGTTGCACGGGGATGCAATAATGGCTAGGGATTCACAAGTGTGTAATAGTGGAATAGTGCAGTGCCAAGTCAAACAGAGTGTCCTGAGGTCTTCTGCATCCCCCGGGTCTAGGGTGGTATCATAGATATCCAAGGGTGCATGCCAAAGCCTAAAGCTATAGTTGACTTTATGCGTTTGTCTACATATACAGTAAGTCGCTTTGGATAAAAGCATCTGCCAAATGCCGTAAATGTAAATGTTTGCGTGTGTGTATGTGTGTGTGTGAGTGCATTGTGTGTGTGTGTGTGTGAGTGTGTGTGTGTGTGTGTGTGTGTATACGCTCGTGTAATGCATTTGTGTGTTTGCATAGTCTTAGCATTTGTGGTTCCCCCTCTCTTTCTCTCTCTCTCTTTCTCTCTCTCTCCCTCTCTCTGCCTCTCTGAGTCTCTCTCTCTCTCTGTGTGTATGAGCTTGTTTTGTCAGCCATATTCTACCACCACTACTACACATGTGGCCAACCGCTGTCAGCTCCCTCCTACACCCACTGCTTTATCGAGACCTGACAACCGGCTGTCACTGTCATATCAGAAGAGATGGAGAACCACTCCATTGTTTAATCCAGAGGTCAAATGGCAGTGATTGTGCATGGGAACGTTTCATAGCCAATATACTGTAACTGTACAGTCCCAACATCTTCCTTCTTTGCTTTACTTCCTGTCTTCTTCTGCTTTCCCTTGCTGTCTGTCAGAGAGCCTGTGTGTATGAACTAAACTAAATGTTTATTTTGGAGTGTCCTGTGGTAAACATTGGGGTACTGTTGTATCTCTCCAGGCATGTGAACCTCCAACCCTTCCCATCCTAGGCTGACCTGTCTTGAGCTCCAGGTGCAGCTTGTCCGTGTTGGCGTTGAAGGGTCTGCTGAGCTCCATCTCTATCTGGAAGGTCTGGCCACGGCGGACGATCAGCTCATCGCCGTGGTACAGGTCGGTATGGTGCTCCTGCCGGTTCTGACCTGTCTTAGAGCCCAGCAGGTCCACCGCGCACACAGACAATGCCATGTCTGAGAGAGGGAGACAGGGACAGAGAGAAAGAGAGAGAGAGAGAGAGAGAGAGAGAGAGAGAGAGAGAGAGAGAGAGAGAGAGTGAGATAGTGTATTCAGTATGCTGCCATAATGTTTTATCCTATTTAATATGGTGCCATCTATGATCTTATCTTAGCTTAGCTTAGTTTATCTTATCTTATTTGACATTATATTATCTTAGTTTATTTTACTGAACGGGGAGTTTTTCCTTTCTTGACTGGAAAAGCCTGAGTGAGGCCAATTATTGTTTGTCTGTGTGAATCATAGTCACATAGGGCCCTTTGAGGCCATGCTCTACATAAATGTTAACACAAATGTTAATCATGACTGTCAGCACGTATCACATTACCATCCATCTCATGGTTATCTCCATTCTGCTGCTTGGGAGGCTCAGGAGCAGAGGGGTTGACCACCACTGTGTCGGTGACATCATAGGAGGTACTGCTCTGGCGCTTGCAGCAGCACGGGCACATCTTCCGGAGCAGGCGGCGGCACGCCCCTTCATTCTGAATGGTCACCTCCACCTTTGTGGGCACGCCGTGGAAACGCCCCACGTCTGTCTGGTTTCTTACTGTCAGTCGCTCACCGGGCATTCTGGGAGGGAGCATTAGCACGTAAACGTTTATAGTATATTTGGAAAGAGAATGGAAGACAGATAGTGGTAGAACCAATAGAAGAGAAGGGATATATTATAAGATGTGGCTACTTGCTCCAGGAGCCACACTCCTTGTCCTGGCCATTTGTAATGTGTCAAGTGTAATGCACACAAACAAAATAGTTAAAACCGGAATTTCACGAATCTCAAACTGCCCTCCTGTTTATTCCTGTGTTCTCTCTTATGCAGAAATGTGTCTGGGTTTTATTCACACGATTGCCACATTCCAGCCTTGCTCTCTTTTCAACCTTTTCCCAATGCATTGTGGGTTATGTAACTATTTGGCCCAGTGAACCTCATTCCCCTGAGCAACTCAACATACCTCTTTTATAAACCAGCAGCTGGATCACATCTGCCCCACCCCAGCTGTTGAGAAATGAGTGTGTGTGACTGTACATACTTAAATGGGGTGTAACTGTGCAGTACATCCGACTGTGCATATACCACTAGAACAATGGAATGATCACTATTTTTCAAGCTACACATAACACGAACCAGAACATCTGTGATTCCACCGCATCGCCTCCATGTCAAAATGTAGCGACGGTCAAAGGTCACACAGTAACTGATGAATGGAAAAGGTTGGAAGAGTAAAATATGCAGTGTCTCGGGAGTTAGGGGACCATCTGCACAATATCTACCCCACTGAATATGAAACATAGGTGCAGTGTGCAAAAAAACAAATTCCCCATATAACCCAAACACTTCCCAATGGCGCTACAGTAGCAGATCTAAGAAAAACAGCATGAATGCAGAAGAAAACATTGGCTCAGTATTGCCATTAACAGGTCACCAGAATCTATTTAAAGCACGAAACTACTAACGTCTTATGAGTCTTAATGATACACAGGATGCCAGTGTAACTGTCCATTAATGCTCCAAGGCTCAGGCAAAGATTGATAGGCTCATCAACAATGAGAAATGACTTTAGTCATGAGCAGATCATTTTGTGTGCATTTATGCCCAGCACTGCCATTTTCAATACAGTGGAGAATGGAGGACAACCTGCCTATTTATTATAGCATAACGAATGCATAACATATCCACATGATGCTACTTTACATACATTGTTTGCCATTACAGGGAAGATGATGTGCATTGACTGGAATTTTAACACTGCTGCTATTCCACTGTGTCCGTGATCCAGACCATTTGTATTGGAATAATTACTGTGAGGCCCCAGAATTTAGGGGGAGTCAGCTGATAACAGAGTTATTTGACCAAGCTCAGACAGCGTACAATCAGTTGAGAAAGTGGTAGTGGAGAAATTAGGACTCTTAAAAACAACTTTTGAATATTGAACCTTATAGATGGTATATTATTCTGTGTGTGTGTGGGTGGGATGGGCGTGTACATGGCACAAAACACCTTGGATTTCCCATCTTTATGAAACTCTGAGTTCATATGCTGGTCAGATAACTTCCTTCCTTTAATGGTTTCCTCTACAAGAATATAGCTAAAACCAAGGCCGCTGAAAGTGAAGTGACTTTTAATCTTGCTACAGTAAAAACTCTGTCAGTCACGATGGCATACATATATGTAAATTATTATACAGAATAGCATGACACGGTTTGACATGCCCTTTATACATATTAGCCTATACTGTATATGCGATTTACTTCCATATTGATGTAATTGTAATTGTAATAATATAAAATGATTCTCCCTGCTCAGTTATTGTTGGCATGGCGACATGGCTGGAATGCACTGGTTCCTGAGATAAATAGGGACTTTATATTCAAGTCACTGTTTAATAATGACTCTGAATATTTGAACACATAGACTACTTTAAAATAGATTTCATACCCTGTATGTCTTTCTGTCTGTCTTTTTTCTGGTAGCCTGTCTGTATTTTTGTGTGGCTGTCTGTGTGTTGTGTTGTAACAAGTGTTTGCTATTAAGCTCAACAGAAAGTGTGTCCATCTGTATGTAGGCAGATAGGTGAATGTTATCATTTTGTGTAGTAATTTGGGGAGAACAGACTGCTGTAAAGGAATCAGCACTTCTCAATGGGAGGGGCAGGCGGGGTGGGAGATTCAAACATTTCCAGAAACAAATTGAGTACCATACCTTTATTCCCAAGTTAACTTCACTTCAAATACCATTCATGAAAATATGCATTTTTTCAGTGAACAGATTCTGATGTAACTACTGCTATGGTCTGTTTTTTTTTTTTTTTGGTCATATAACATCAGTTAAGAGAGCTTTAATTAATGCCAGATGTGCAACATACAGAAAACCAATGCAACGGCTTGAAGTCGTTCTGTAGACTGCGCTAGTGCTGAAAATCCCTTCATAAATACATAGACATGTTTAATTTTGGTTTCATACGTTGATACAGTATGACAAAGAAGTCCAAGTCCATGGTTTTCCAAAAGAGACGTGTGAAATGCGATGACAACTATCTTATTAGTTTACACTGTGCAGCAGCGCAATGTTTGGAATGCTATGCGAATGTATTTTTTCATAAAATGTACATGTACATGTATTAATACAGTGTGTGTTTATATGGTAAACACACAGAAATGCAAGTGAGCTTATACGCATATGAGTAAAGGGAATACATTTGCTATAAGATCAGACTTAATTACGGTATTACAGCCTCATGCAATGTACCGTTATTCGAACATTGTCATGCAGTTCACTTTCAATTTACGTTGGAAACAAAGTTTAAGAAATCTAAAGGTAAAGTACTTGAATAAATATTTAACCAAGTTCAATAAGAAACATAGATAAACTATCACAAATGATTAAAATACTTACATGAAATAAGTGGGTTTTCCGTTGCGTAAGGTTTTCTTCTTGATGAGGTTTCTTTGCGTTTCAAATTAAACCCCCCTTAAAACGATAAGCCCTCACAACTTTCTTAAACTTATTTTACTGTGGCTATAAAACGTCCCTGTAATCCACGGTAGGCTACTACTGGCTGTCCTGCCCACCGACACACCCTCTTTAACACAGCCCAGCCACATGGAGCGCACACACAAGGGTTCAATTTGGGTGGGGCCTGGAGGCGCCTCATGACTTCATCATATGTTCATATTGTCAAGAGAGCTTGCTGTGCAGGTAGCTTAGAGAACTCCGTCAGCATATGACGAAACAAGGGAGATAAAAAAGGTATAAAAAATAGGTATCTCTATGGTATTTTGCCAATATAGGAGTGGAAGCATGCAGACAATGAAGGGCAGGAAGAAAATCGTAATGCCTCCAATGCCTTTCTTAGGAATGCATGAGTAATACAGTCAATAAATGACTTGATTCAGTCGATTCAAACCTTGCAATGGCCCCATTTAACATTTAACAAAAAAATTATATTAAAAAGGCATATTATTTAACATATATGACATTGCATTTCCACTTTAATTTTTCCCCAACACAATTGAGCATCTGGGAGTATACTCTCAGATGTGTGTGCTCTAAATAGGCCCATAAAGTCAAGTTAAAACATATCACAAAAAAGAATAGAAGCAATAAAACCATACAACCTTGTCTAAAGTGGCAATTCAAATGTGGTATGAAAATGTGATATAGTTTCATTATTTTATTTTTTTATTTTTTATAAGATATAAAATAATGACTAGTTTGTAATTTTGAACCATTGGAAATATTTGTGTCTTTGCTCATTTACAAATGTGAAAATGTTCATTCAATTAAATTTGCCATTCTGTATAGCCTAATTAAATATTGCAATATGTTTTTATTTAATGCTATGACAATTACTTGGTTGGTATCATCATATAAATATGAAAAATACTTAATTCAAATGTGAAAAATAAAATACCAGAATCAAAATAAAGTATAGCATATGTGTTTTAATCCTGTGGATTGTATGGAATAAATGTAATTTATATTGAGGAATATCGTGATTAGCAAATTATCTGTAATAGACTATTGCTTAAATAATATCCAACTGATTAGTCTAAATAATGAAAACAAGTTTATATCATGGTAAATGGTTATAAACACAAATTTAATTTGTCTTACAATTTGGTCATTTAGCAGACACTATTATCAGAAGTGACTTACAGTGACTCCAATTACGTATTACAAGGGCAGGTAAGGGAATTAGGTGTTTTACTCAAGGATGCTGCAGGCAGGTCAACTCTGGGGTTTGAATCCACAGCCTTCTGGCTGGGAGTCCAAGACCCAGACCACTAAACCATTCTGCGCCCACGTGCTTTACTTAATTCATTGGTGATGCTTCTTCTGACTTGGATCTGTGAACAGAGATCTAAGATATACAGTCATGCGAAGGGGTCTTGGACATGGGAAACGAACAAGATAACATCCTCACCAAGGAAGAGCTTTAAGGCTTTTTCAAATGTGTCCTTGTCTTATAATGGATGTTCGAAAGCAACAAAGAAAACTTACTATTCAAACATCCTTTAACAACAGTGAGAGTATGTTCGGTATGTGGTGTCACCTGTTAACCTCTTATTAACCACCCATTATTAAACCTCTGTTAAATAATAACCCTATACTGTGACATATCTTAGCTTACTATTTATTGCCATTAACAGCACACAGACGTACCCTAGTGACAATTAAAGTCTGACTTAATATGCATAAAGTATTCCATCCCAAATGTCCCATCTGATGCCAATTCAGCAATTATTTTTACTTGTGTTTACTCAATTAAGCTATAGGCTATCCGGCTGTGTCCAGTGAGTAAACAGTCACAACAAGAAAATATATATATACATATTTTAGGAAGTACAATAAGCCTTAACATTTCCAGTATAAGTGTGTATTAGCCTAGATAGCATTAAATTATATACTTTGCAATCAAGTTTTCCACTGTGAGCAGAGTTCAGGCTGACTTAGCCTACACACACCATTTCTGCATGCGTGCGTGCATGGTGAGTGACTATATCACTCACCATTTCTCGATCGTCATTCACAAATTACACCAGGTTGATGTAACCAGGTTACACACATAACGTTGAATCATGTTACCCTGGCGCTATCAAAACAAGTAGACTAGAGTAGCAAGCACTATATACACGTCTACACCGCCTAAATGGCCAATACTATGTTATTCTGAACAGGTCTGCCATTCAATCTGTGTTTCGGGGTCTGCGGTCATGAAATGAACTATTTTTTACTTATGCCTATGTTTTATTGTTTAATAAACAGAGTAGGCCAAAATAAGCTAATGTCTTATTTATGATGGTTGTTTTATTTTTCACTTCTCCAATTGGCCATATGAGATTACACTTTTTTCACAATATGGTTACGGTGGCGAAAAATACTTTTGAGCTTCAGCCGCGAAAATCGCGTCCTTCCTTGATCATCCCGAACACAGAATAACAGCCCAAGTTGACGTCATCACCAAGCGTCAGCAGGAGTCAACTACAAGTGAGCACACGTGAGTTATGTAGCGGTTCATTGTTATTTTTAGTATATTTGAATGAATGATTTTTATGCTACTACACATAAACAGAAATTGTACTGTTCGTATACATATAACCAGAATATATATATAGAGGTGCATTGCTAAACAAAGTGACGTTAGCAGTAGGTAGCACTAGCTACTGCTATGTACTTGCATACATGTGGCAAAGCAATGTAATAATGACTGTGCTATATTTAAAGGAACGTGTCATATATGTTTACTTCTCTACAACAGACCCAGAGGAAACAGAACGTTTTCTATATTGAGAAATGTTGCAAAAAGTGGGAGAGAAGAAGCCACATAAAGGAGGAGGAAACAAGAGGAAGCACCCTCCTGAAGATGGAGAAGGAGGCGAGAGGAAGCGAAGAGGAAATGAAGAAGGCAATAAGCATGCTCAGGGAGGTGCCAGAAAGCGCCTGGATGCCCTGAGTGTCGGCTATTTCCGCCGAGTTGGGGATAGACTCAACGAAGGATTTGAAGAGGATGAGGAGAGAGGTGAGGATTTTTGCTCTTTTGCATCAGTTACAAAGTAATAATGATGATGGCCTGCATACATTATGGGCTGACATTTAAAGGTACACGCCTATTAAGCTCAACAGAAAGTGTGTCCATCTGTATGTAGGCAGATAGGTGAATGTTATCATTTTGTGTAGTAATTTGGGGAGAACAGACTGCTGTAAAGGAATCAGCACTTCTCAATGGGAGGGGCAGGCGGGGTGGGAGATTCAAACATTTCCAGAAACAAATTGAGTACCATACCTTTATTCCCAAGTTAACTTCACTTCAAATACCATTCATGAAAATATGCATTTTTTTCCATATCACAGGAAAAGTAGACCTCCAAATAGGCGATTTACCAGTGAACAGATTCTGATGTAACTACTGCTATGGTGACATTAGATGCAAAAACCTTACTGTCGCAGATTTGACAAAAAATATTCAAATTCTCTGCCCAATTACTTGTTACAATTGCATTTGCTTGTTAAATATCAAACGTCATAACAGTATGTGTATGCGCATTGACTTTATATTAACTGTTGATCTGTCTTTCAATATCTTTGACAGTGATGTTTGTGGAGAACGTGCTCTCAGAGGTGAAAGGTAAGGCCGCGGTGGTGGCCATGGACCAGACAGGAAGCGTCACCCTGCAACAGCTGCTGCCGCTGGCCGGCCCCGATCAGGTGGGCGCCGTGCTGGCCGAGCTAGGGGGAGAATCGGGGTCAGAGTTCAAGACTGTGTCATGTGACCGATGTGGCGGGCACGTTGTGGAGAGCGCCATCAGGCAGATGTCCAGGTGGACAGGTAGGCTCAAGTCTTCACTTTGTCAGTGGCGAACTCTCCTTTGATCTATAAGTGAGTAGTACATGGAGAAATCATTAAAGGTATATTAAGCAATTGTAAGCTCCTACACATTTTGTCAACAAGCTTTCTCTAGAATGACTTACAGTACTTTGTCTTTAATATTAATTGTAAAGCGGTTGGCATATTGCTTAATTGGGAGTAGCCTTTGCAACCAGATTGAGCTAACGTTTAGCTCTGCCTTGTTTACTGTCACCCGTTGATTTATTCCTATAATCTTGTGTACAGGAGTAACACAGTACCAGTTATTAAAGAATAAACTAGTCGTGATAAAATAAGGTGTTGTGGCAGCCCACAGGCTCAAGGAAGATCGTAGTTAATTCCCATGAATGTGTGTGCTGCATGGTTGTGCTTGTGGCTGCCACCTCAGAGTCAACCCAGGAGGAAGCGTCAGATGAAGGCGAGGCTTGTGGAGTCCTGGAGGCGCAGGTGCTGTCTCTCAGTCAGGTGGTGCGCGACGACATCGTGGACTTCATCAAACACACGCACGGCTCACACGTGGTCCGCACGCTCATGCACGTGCTGGCAGGCTGCCTCGGGCCGCCGCGCACGGACCCCCGCCAAGGTACAGGCGCTACACGTGCACTAGCGCACTGGAGTCCTCCTTCCTGTGTCACAGCTAGCTACTACATGCAGACTAGGGATGCACCGAGAGTGGATACCGATACACATGTTTTGAATGTAACAATTTGGCAGATATCGACGTTTTCTTTCACTTTTATTTGGATACAATTCCACATATGTGGACGGTAAGCCAGAGTGGTGTTCATCCAGTGGCTGTTATGGGTTGTATCATACCACCCCCAATTGGATCTTCTCCGATTAGCCAACTGTAAAACTGATGCAACCCAACAGACATCGGTCACTGCCGTCGATGAATGACATCCCTAATGCAGACGCACGCATGTGTATTTCCCACAAAGCTTGTGGCATTTGTTTTCCAGCTTCTAAAGAGCGGAACGTCACACCTCAGCTGACAGACTATGACGCTCCCACCACATTCTGGTATGAACTGAAAAGCCTCACCGAGACGTTGATGAGCAATGTAAATGGTGAGTTGTCTTGTCACCATATGCCACACTGTTTATTCAGCTTAAAGAGGTAGTGTGTTTTTGTTTGCCACAGGGGGGCAGACCAGAGTCTCCGTAACACATTTACTGTGTGTGTGTTTGTGTGTGTGTGTGTGTGTGTGTGTGTGCTTGTGCCTGCGTATTTTGTCCAATCACATGCCTCAAATTTGCGAGTGCAATGGCGGATATTTCAGATATGTTCCATTGGGTATTGAAATACCCTGCTAACCACAATCAATTGCAGCCGGGTCTGATCAACCTGAATCAGCAGTCAAATGTGGTGTCTGTGAGGACATACTGTATGTTGATGCCCTTTCCCTCCATCCCTAGTAAGTGTGACAGACATCGTTGCCAGTGCCGTGTTCCAGACCATGTTGACTGTGTGTCGCAGAAAGCGCCCCAAGCTCTGCAAACAGCTCCTGAAAGGCATTATGGGGTATCTGAGCAGTCGCAGTGCCGCTCCTGGAGTCAGGTCAGAGAGCTGCACAAATGGATCACTCGATTAAATTCATGCTTTGCCATTACTGTTGTTAACTGTTATTTCTAAAAACATCTCTCAGTCCACTCTTGGTCTTTCTAAAAGACCAGGCCGCCAGTCGCCTCGTAGAGCTGGTCATCCAGCTATCCCACAAGGCCATTCTCTGTGACCTCTACAAGAACCACCTCAAGGGTCAGCTGGTCAACTTAGCCCTGCACCCGATTGCAAACTTCCCCATACAGAGGCTCATTGCCGCCTCGGCCGATTACAAAATGGTAGGACAAATCCCCTTACATGATTGGTCCTCTAGTTCCTGTCTCCCACGGACTCTCTGACTCACTCACATACTCTTCCCCCCCCACACACACACACACACACACAAAAAGTTCCCGAGGTTGTTCGACGAGCTGATCGAGGGTGCGGAGGCCATCTTGGCTGCAGGACACATGGGTGTAATCGTGCGGCTGGCAGAGAGCTGTGCCCAGAGCGGCGCCAGACAGGGGGAACTGACCCGGAGCCTCCTCGCGGTGAGCGAACACATTTCTGATCTCACATCCACCGCTAAAGGGGCCTCTCCTTGTGGAACCCCCCCATCTTCGCCACACACACACAGCTAACAAACGTAACATGGGGGGTGGGTAAAGAGAAGTGTGAGCCAATCAAAGCTCATGTGCAGGAGTTGGGTGCGCTTCATACTCAACCGATTGGTTTAACCCTCGTGATGTCCTTAAAAGTAAACTGTGTAAGCTGTAGAATTAGGTTTAGCGCTTCTATCTGCGACAAAGAGCTAGTGATTTGTGTCATTGTGACCCTGAGGACATCACGAGGGTTAACTCCCAAAGGGGATTCTGAATGCAAATTGAGTGTATATGCTATTTGGCTAAAGCCGATTAATAGGCTTCTGGACATCACAGCTAGCTTCATGTGCCCTTTTTCTTGTTCCCAGGCCTTTCACTGTGACGAGCCCGGCACACGACTTGTCATGTGTCTCCCTCTGTTCATGTCCCTGTTAACCTATGAGGTGTACTACCAGTCAGACACAGCAGAGGGCAGTGTACAAACAGAGGTAATTGACTGTTAAGTTGAGCAGTAGATTATTTTTTTGTGTGCTTTTTTGGTACCTCCTTTTGATTATATTATAAAATCTTTCAGTTGCCAGAGAAAATCGTCTCATTGTAAATTCACCATAGAAAGCAGTTATAACAGCAGCGGTGTTTGTTCATGTGTAGGTCCCCCTGACCTCCATCTGTTACCATGGGTCTCGTCTGGTCCAGGCGCTCGCCAAGTTTAAAGAGCGCTCGCTGTTGCTGAACAGCCTGCGCTCCATGACCCCTGCTGACCTCCTCACTATGGCAACCAACCCAGTAGGCAGCCATGTGCTCCAGGCCCTCATCACCACGTCCAGCGACAAGAGCAGGGGCAAGATCCTCAAGAGACTTGAGGTAGTAGGGGCACCTGCGCCACATGCTTGAACAGACCACTGGCCAGTAACAGTAGGAGCGAGCTATCGCCATGACGTCGCCCAATGTAAAACCAGCCTAGGCGTCTCATGTAATGTGGCAAGAAATGTAGGACATTCCCTTTCAATGCTAACCCTCGTGATGCCCTTAAAATATAGTCTTGAACCACCAGGCGGCGCCATCTGATTGTGTATGATTGTATGGTTCTTTTTATAGTCATTGCTGTATGTATTTATTTCTTTATTATTTATTTATTTATTTATGTACTTGTGTTGTTTTACAGTATGTGCCTTTTGACCCTCTTGTTGTCCTCAGGTTTCAAACTCACACCTTGTTGTGCCAGCAATGCACATCATATGTGTGTGTAAGCTGTAGAATTAGGTTTAGCGCCTTGTATCTGCCTTAAAGAGCTAGGGTCATTCTGACCCAGAGGATATCACGAGGGTTAAAAATTATTTGAGCATAAAAGATCTAAAAACCACGTCTGTTTTTTCTATACAATATGATCTCAGACATATTAAAGTACACTGGCTAAAGTGTAAACAATAATATACTGGACACACTACTGTTAAAATAGAATACAACTGGATCATAGCTTCTCGCAGCCACTCAGAAAGGCTAGACCACCTCCCACTTTGAATGATCTTGTTTTTATTGATCCTGACCATTGGTCACATGACGGTCCTTCACCATTAACCTCTGTGGCCCTCCTGACTCCCCCCTCCCCGTCAACCTCAGGGCCAGATGGTGCAGATGGCCTGCTCCAGGTTGGGGAGCCGGGTGCTG
The DNA here is from genome assembly GCA_027564795.1 of Aphredoderus sayanus. NCBI lineage: Eukaryota > Metazoa > Chordata > Actinopteri > Percopsiformes > Aphredoderidae > Aphredoderus > Aphredoderus sayanus. Next base: position 12,951 of record JAODUG010064951.1, read on the forward strand.
GAGGCGGTCTGGAACAGTGCCTCCGTCAGTCAGAGGGAGAGCATAGCACAGCAGTTAGGTAATAACCTGTTGCCTTGACAGCCAAACTGGGGACGCTTTGTGTTTGAAATAAATAAATTAGTAAATAAAAAACCTCTTAACATTTTTTTTTATGATTTTCTCCCAGTGCCGAGTGAAGCCCAGATGAGGTCGGACCAGTTTGCACGCCACGTGTGGGCCAAGTTCTTCCTCTCTCACTTTGTGAATAGAAAAGGACAGTGGCAAGAAATACAAAGCGGACAGTCCAAGAAGAGGAAACTTTTCAGTGACATTCTTGAGTGACGACTGCTAATTCAGGAAATTCATCTTATAATATGACTTTTATTCTTCTTGATTTTTCTTGATGATTCTTTTTTTTAAGCAATTAAAATATATATTATGAAATGCTCTTATTTTCTTTTTATTTCTTTTTTACATTTTTTTTAAATTTTTTTTTCTTTCTTCCTGTTTTACCATGTTGCTAGCACAACAAGGTATTGTGTTTGAAACTTGAGGACAACAAGAATAACAAACAAATCCATAAATAAATAATGAATATATAAATACACACATCACTGACAATAAAGGGTTCTACACAATCAGATGGTGCCATCTGGTGGCATAATACGATATAATAAGGACAACAGAAAAACAAAAAACATTTGCAGGCCTGGAGTAATGGAGTTGTTTAGAGTGTGACCATTAATCGTCACTACTATAGGCCTACAAGGAGAGAGCTTAACACCATGCATTTCTGAAAAGATTAATCAGTTCATTAAAACATTTCTATAATGCTAGGCTCTTATCTATATATCTAAAGCTGGCCTATATCTATATAAGCTATATATAAATCTTAAATAATATATCTCAACCAGCGTTGAGACGATTTTCCATATTGTCCATTTATTTTTGGTCTTGAGACAGTAGCTTGCTTTCACACAGGAATGTAGATTTAAAATGTTACTTTTAAGCATTTATCTGGGGTATGTTGCTCATGAGGTGTAAAGCACATTACTTCAAGCTGAACGTTTTTAACCCTCGTAATGTACTCGTAATATAGTATTTAGCCACACGGCGGCGCCATCTGATTGTGTATGATTTGTGT
>JAODUG010064962.1:0-14073 GCA_027564795.1 Aphredoderus sayanus
GTCTCCCTGTAGCGCTGTCTTAGGCGTCTCACAGTGCGGACATGGCAATTTATTGCCCTGGCCACATCAGCAGTCCTTATGCCTCCCTGCAGCATGCCTAATGCACGTTCACGCAGATGAGCTTTGGGTGTTTTTCAGTCGGTACAAAAGTCTCTTTAGTGTCCTGCGTTTTTAGAACTTTAAATGCATGCTCTCTGTAAGCTGTTAAGGTCTTAACGACAATTCCACAGGTGCATGTTAATTAATTGATTATGGTTAATTGAAAAGGCATGGGAAACATTGTTTAAACCCTTTACAATGAAGATCTGTAAAGTTATTTGGATTTTTCCAACATAATTGTTGAAATACACAGTCCTGAAAAAGGGACGTTTCTTTTTTTGCTGAGTATATATATATATATATGCGCACAAGTGTGTGCACACACACATCTGTCATTATGGATGTCACAGCAGATCTTTCTGGTCCAAACCATCTACACAATGTCAGTGTATACACAGATTGAGGGAGAATGTCTCTGAGGTGATGAAAAGAAGAAATCCAAGCAGTTTGATCCAACAGCATTCCACTGCTGGCTATTTATTAGGAAGCGACTTCATGAAGGCACTGAAGTGTTCTGGATGACACCGTTTGTACTCATTAATCTTCCTTTTTATCTGTTTAGGCGTATCCTGGTAGTAATTCTTCTCATCTCTGGCCATGGCCTAACAGAAAAAGATAGAAAATAAAGCATATTTTAAGCCATTGGGGAAGTGGTAGTGAACAAGATTGTTATATATTTTTGAAAATAAAATATATCCCGCTCAGTACATTTAGGTATTCAGGCTGTTAGCTAATACTGTATGTTGATGATTGAATGATGTGTTTATATGTCATGTATATTGTAAAATGTATAGCTAAATTACCCCTTGATAACATTACAATAGGTTTTATATAAAAACAGTGAATTGACTGTAGAAATGTCTACAGGTCTGCTATTTAGATTATCACCAGAGCTTTTACCTTTAAGTCTTGGTTGTGCTCTCTGATCATGTACTGCACATACTCGATCAGGTCTGTAGACAGCGTCTTGGTGTCTTTTTCAGGCAGACTGGCCTCATCTTGCAGCTCTGCTCAAAGACAGTTATATAGTTACATTATCAAGTCTTTGAAGTCACATTGTCTTTCATTCTTGGTGTTCATGCTGTATCTCCATTATACACAAGTGAATACTGAGGTAATGACACTAGAAAGAAAAAGTTATGTTGTGCACATAAACAACAGTAAATGTCATAACAAATATATGGGCTTACGCTTCAAAACGTATGGTTTTGTTACAATAGCAGTGGGAGCTACTGTCTCTATCTCCATAGGAAGGATCTGTACAAGACAACAAAAACAGAGGGAGAATTCATCAGCCATGTAATTTCTGACAACAATAATAATAACAACAACAACATTAAATCCACAATGCTATTTTTCAACACTGTCTCTGAATAGCACAACATTATAATCATATAATAAGTGACTTAACACTATAAACATTGTTACTTTTACATGCGTTTATAGATGATGCATTCACTTGCATTTCATTGTGTTGATCAATATAGCCTATATTTGCAGGTTTTTTGTGACATTACTTACCCTCTGATTTTTTATTGGAAGAGCACTGTTAGGATCAAAAGCCAGACCCATCTCCTGCAGGTTTCTTTTGGTGGACATGCGGTTGTTCCAGGCATTTCGAATCTGCAGACTGACATTACACATTAGGCAGTTCAGTAAATCTTAACCCTCGTAATGTACTCAGAAATCTCATATTTGGACACACAGCGGCACTATCTGATTGTGTATGATTTGTGTGTTTTTCAATTGGCATTGCTGTGTGTATTTATTTATTTATTTATTTATGTATTTGTTGTGTTGCACTGCTGACACAACAAGATGTGCAGCTTACATATGTCTGTAAGCTGTAGAATTAGGTTTAGCGCCTTCTATCTGCCACAAAGAGCTAGTGATTTGGATCATTTTGACCCAGAGAACATTATGAGGGTTAAGCCAATAGCACTACACAACCAGATAGGCTACAGTGTACATTATTGGGGAAAGAATGTACTTTTTGTTCCCTTGTAGATTATAAGTTCCCTTGTTACACATTCTGAAATATGCCACCATTCCCAAATGTAAATGAATGAAAAAAATATATTTGACATAACTGTCTAAACTCGAACGGCAAATATAATTGTTCTGCAACAATACTGTAACTAGTACAGTAAAAGGTTTTGACGAGATCTTAGAACAACTGAAGTATTATAATTCCCAAAATAACACGTTATGTTAGGACAGCTTCTATACGTTTATCATATTTAATGTAACGCTAGTCCTGGCGTTTATCTGTCAGCAAATATAAATTGTAAGAAAAAATAAAATAAAAACACATCTAATGTAGGCAACTGTAACTGTACTAGCCCGGTTAGCATGAAGAGCTTCAATACTTTGGTTCGCTTTATGTCCACTTACTTTTCAATTCGTGGATTCTTCTTTTTGATAAACTGTTTTTTGAGTTTTTTTCTGTCTGTACTGTAGTTATATTTCTTTCTTCGGCGGGATTGCTTGGTCTTGGCCATGATTATGTGGTTACACAAGAACTGTGAAAACAACGTGCTATTCCAGGAAGTCCGGGTCCGACTACAACACGTGTTACGCTCACGTGACCGAGACAGCGTACAGAGGACGTTCAGTAGGCCGAACGTTCTGAACGTTCAATTTCCATTTTTACTGAACGTTTCTTTGAAAACAAATGCAACGTTATTTACTGCTGGGCGCGGCGAGTGTTGCTCAGTGACGTACGGACCCCAAGGGTCCGTTTAGTGGACTGAACGTTTTGAACGTTCAATTAACTTTTTCACTGACAGACACTTTTCCTCGAAAACGATCAAGACGCTATTGAACTACTTTCAAAGACAACGCGCTAAATGGTGTGAAGGTGTGTTTGTAAACGAAGTGTAGGAAGAGTAGCATCATATTTGATTAATATGGTTTTTGGTTAATAATAACTATAGTTATTATTTTGTCATCATTAGGCCTACCAGTAGTCTATAAATGTCATCATAAACAAATATATGCTGTCTCAATTATATGAAATGCATTTACGTTACAATTGTTATAGTATGATCTTGTGCATAAAGCTAAAACACAACAATATATACAGACGTTAAACACATACAATCGCTTAGTTGCTGTTAGCCATGTGAAAGTTGTTCAGCCCACATAGCCCAACTCCTCCCTGTTTTGTAACCTGCCATTCGCTTTACACCGCCTTGCAATAGGAAAAAGACTATACCTTCGTTTCTATTCTTGTGGCAATTGCTATGAAACTGTCCTAATGTCTAATCTTAGGTTACTATGTAATGCAACGAAACTTTTATGTGAATAAAAAACACATCGCCTATGCATGAATGGACGTCCCATTCATGTACATGACATTGACACATAGGACTATTATGTGTTTCAATGGAATAAAAAGTATTCTCTTAAAAAAAGAAAAGACATCAAGCATGCAGTCACTGACCATTACAGCATTAACATACAGGTCCCTTATGTTGGCTCTAGATGTCCCACTGTGGCCATTAAATCACCTCGCAATAGCCTACCGGTATATTGGCTCGCCATGCTAACTTACAAGAAGCAGATTGCAAATACAAATAACAACCATTTTATGTATTGTATTACCGTATACCAAATAATATAATTGCATTTGCCCATAGCATTGACTTTGTAAGACACCACCTTGATTGTGAATAACCTAATTATGTTAATATCGCAGTGATTTCCATATTTGGCGTGGATTGGGCGTGGTCATAGCAGAAGAACAAGTTTGGAAAAGGAAAGAAAGAAAAGCATGTTTACTGCAACACAGTAAAGACAAGTACAGGTAGGCGGAGTTGAAGATCTGCTGTACCGCTGCAGCCTGAATCTTCAGGGCGGGGAAACCTGAAGCAAGCCGGATTGTAGTCGACACTACGACGATCGAGGAGTGTTCAATTAGTCGACCTTAGGGGGGGCTGGGGAAGACGAAGGACGAATTCGGTGTCTGTAACCCCCCGGAAATATGGAGCTGGAGAATATCGTGGCCAACACGGTTCTACTGAAAGCACGGGAAGGTAAGATGTGGAGATGAGGAGAGAGAGGCTAAGCGGACACTCTGGACGCAGCAGATGGTTTAAGTTCGTTAAGGGTCGTTGAGGTTCGGGCGTTTTCGTATGCACGATTGTATAGTTTTGACCACACGAAACTCTACAGTCTCCAGACACATGGGTGCATCCACATTGTCCGTGTAGCATCTCTCCGTTTGACAGCTCCTTCACTGACCGATGGAACCACTAGATCCCCCCACATCTCCATCAAATTAATACACCTTCAGTGAAGAAGGTCTTGACTAGTTCTATATAGGCTAGACGCCACCGTAATGCCTAATGGATCATATCTTAGAGCTCTATGGTTCATTCCTCTGATTTGGCACATTGGTTTTCCAGTTTCTTATTTCTTCTGGAAATGTATGTTTATATTTTGACAGTGCTCGTTGTCATTTCACTTTGGTATATTTTGTAAGGTAGACTATTAGAAACCCTATGCAAATAAAATGTTTACGCATTTGTTACATTTGTATCTAAGGAGTTGATATGTTAAAGAAGATGAAACTGACAAATGTGAGCGAAACACTGGATTTCCCTTTCTGATAGCCTATATGTCACAGTCGTTTGCGAAACAGGATGTTGAGCAGATCAGAGCATGAACGGATCTTCGAGATTGCCTACTGTATGTGTAGGCGATAGCTGGTTTGTTTCAGTTGGCATTTGGCAGGTCCGGGTCCACTTTTTTCAATAAGCTTAAACAAACGACAACCTGAACCTTTAAACTAGATATTCGCGAGCCTATTCTTGTTTGTCTTATCTTTTATTCAATCTGCGGAGAGAGTGTCATGCCATGACGACATTAATATTGTACCCAGTTTAAAAAGACTGGTGTTGCCTTCTGTATTAGACTAGAAGGTGTATGCTACACCGCTAAGAAAACTGAAAGTCCTGTAGCCTATTGTGAAGCGCCCCGTTTGGTGTCGAATGCATAAGAAAGTTCACGGGAGGGGATCCTGGCTGAGTAATTTGATTATTCCTACCTGCTACAATTTTCCCCAAAAACTGTTCCTAAATTGTGTTCCTGCTTAGGCTACATCATACCAAGGTCCCATACATTTTCCAATTTGTTGACTTTGATGGGCAATAGGCCTACATGTGTAATAACTACAACAATACAAGAATCTGTCAGATACATTAATTTTAAATAAACCCAAGCAAAATATAATGTAGTTTTTAGCTATACATTTGTGCAATGTTAACCCTCGTAATGTCCTCTGGGCCAGCATGACCCAAATCACTAGCTCTTTGTGGCAGATAGAAGGCGCTAAACCTAATTCTACAGTTTACAGTTTATGATGTGTGCACTTTTGACACAACAAGGTATGAGTTTGAAACCCGAGGACAACAGAAGGGTTAAAAGGCACATAAAAAAACACAAATACATAAAGAAATAATTAATAAAGAAATAAATACACTCAGCAATGACAATTGAAAAACACACAAGTCATACACAATCAGATGGCGCCGCCAGGTGGCCAAATGAGATTTTTGAGTACATTACAAGGGTTAAGTCACATAGGTTATAGGGTAGGTTAAGTAAAGTATTCCTAGAAAATATATCAGGTTTATCCTTCAGGGATCAGTTTTCTTATTTTGTTTTATAAATGTTGATTTGACAGAGGTGAAAGACCAACAAGTGTATGATGTTTCACACTCCCCTACACTTGTTGACTACGGTTTTGTTTATGGTCTGTTTGGCTTTTCTAATACTGTCCCTTGGAATTTGTAAAAAGGTTTTACCACAACCGAAACGTTTGTTTCTTTGTAATATACCTGATCTAAAAATACAAATATTAGGATATTGTTTACTTCAAAAGTTGATGTATCTTTACCTTGACAGCCTACATTATGTGTTTTAGTTGTGTGTGTGTTTATTTTCCGTTATGTTTATCTGACATTTGCGTGATGTTTATCTAACATTTGCATGAAGGAGTGTGTCTGGCAAATATATATAGGTGCTGGTCATATAATTATAATATCATCAAAAAGTTGATTTATTTCAGTAATTCCGTTCAAAAAGTGAAACTTGTATAATGTATAAATTCATTCCACACAGACTAATATATTTAACGTGTTCATTCCTTTTAATTTTGATGAAAATAACTGACAACTATTGAAAACCACAAAATCAGTATCTCAGAAAATTATAATATTGTGAAAAGGTTCAATATTGAAGACACCTGGTGCCACACTCTAATCAGCTAACTAACTCCAAACACCTGCATAGGCCTTTTAAATGGTCTCTCAGTCTAGTTCTGTAGGCTACACAATCATGGGGAAGACTGCTGACTTGACAGCTGTGCGAAAGACAACCATTGACACCTTGCACAAGGAGGGCAAGACACAAAAGGTCATTGCTAAAGATCCTGGCTGTTCACAGAGCTCTGTGTCCAAGCACATTAATAGAGAGGCGAAGGGAAGAAAAAGATGTTGTAGAAAAACGTTTACAAGCAATAGGGATAACCGCACCCTGGAAAGGATTGTGAAACAAAACCCATTAAAAATGTGGGGGAGATTTACAAAGAGTGGACTGCAGCTGGAGTCAGTGCTTCAAGAACCACCACACACAGACATATGCAAGACATGGGTTTCAGCTGTCGCATTGCTTGTGTTAAGCCACTCTTGAACAAGACACAGCGTCAGAAGTGTTTTGCCTGGGCTAAAGACAAAAAGGGCTAGACTGCTGCAAAGTGGTCCAAAGTTATGTTCTCTGATGAAAGTAAATTTTGCATTTCCGTTGGAAATCAAGGTCCCAGAGTCTGGAGGAAGAGAGGAGAGGCACAGCATCCACGTTGCTTGAAGTCCAGTGTAAAGTTTCCACAGTGAGTGATGGTTTGGGGTGCCATGTCATCTGCTGGTCCACTGGGTTTTCTGAGGTCCAAGGTCAACGGAGCCGTCTATCAGGAAGTTTTAGAGCACTTCATGCTTCCTGCTGCTGACCAACTTTATGGAGATGCAGATTTAATATTCCAACAGGACTTGGCACCTGCACACAGTGCCAAAGCTACCAGTACCTAGTTTAAGGACCATGGTATCCCTGTTCTTACTCGGCCAGCAAACTCGTTAGACCTTAACCCTATAGAATATCTATAGGGTATTGTAAAGAGGAAGATGCGATATGCCAGACCCAACATATCGCCACTATCGGAGCAACCTGGGCTCTCATAACACCTGAGCAGTGCCACAGACTGATCGACTCCATGCCACGCCGCATTGCTGCACTAATTCAGGCAAAAGGAGCCCCAACTAAGTATTGAGTGCTGTACATGCTCATACTTTTCATGTTCAGAATTTTCAAAATATTTTCATAATTTTCAACATTTCTAAAAATCTTTTTTGTATTGCTCTTAAGTAATATTCTAATTTTTGGAGATACTGAATTTGGGGTTTTCATTAGTTGTCAGTTTTACTCATCACAATTAAATGAAATAAACACTTTAAATATATCATATGTGTAATGAACGAATATAATATCCAAGTTTCACTTTTTGAATGGAATTACTGAAATAAATAAACTTTTTGATGATATTCTAATTATATGACCAGCACCTGTGTCTGGCCTGTTTGTGTCACTGTTTGAGCTCCCATCATAAAGTGACAATTACTCTATGGACTTGACTGTGCAAACACAAGTCATGCATGTTGGCAGTAGGACTAGAAAACAGATTTGTATTGCAAAGTTAGTGTTTACTCTTCATAGTATCCTGGTTTACCTGAAGCCAAATATTACAGAATAGAATTTGACAGTTAATATACACACAAGCCTGCCAAATGTAAGACACTTATTTAAACGAGAAGAAGCTTAATAGCTTATCTTGTTTCTAAGTAGAAAAGGGATACAGACGTTGGCCTACAATTAAAACAGTGAGACAAAGATGACTTTAACACATGACATTTCACATTAGATAAGTTATGTTCACTTAAAAAATAGTGCTTATAAAATTTGCTTTTTAAAGATTGCATTATCTGTATTTTAGAAATATTAGAATTACAGATGCCTGTGTTAACATGTTAACTCTATAACAACAATAAGTAAACACATAGCTTCATGCTAATGTGTCATGTATTGTTTTAAATTTAAGATTATAGCTTTTTAATTGAATATGTGTAAATTTGTCTTCTTAGGATTTTGAAGATTAGTTATTGTTTGATTTATTTAAGTTTTTAATTATGAAATGGAAATACTGTATATCAAACCATGGGTTACTTACTCCCTCAGAAGCTCCACCCCACACAATGGAAATACTGTATTCATTACGAAGGCTAGGGCATTGTTGTTGTGTTGGTCTGTATCACTTTCTCTGTGCTTATAGAGCCAGGGCTGTGTAGAAGTACTGATTTATATTTTCAGCATGCACAGAACTGTAAGTTATTGGACCACGTGACAATATTTGTTGAATTTGACAAAAAAGTACATTAGCTTACAATATCTACTATACCTTTTAATGTGAGGACACACAGGGCATGTTCTATAACCCTTGTGACGCCCTTAAAATATAGTCTTGAACCATCAGGCAGCGCCATCTGATTGTGTATGATTGTATGGTTCTTTTTATTGTCATTGCTGTGTATTTATGTTTTTATTAATTATTTGTTTGTGTTTGTGTATTATTTTTGTTCCTTTTAACCCTCCTGTTGTCCTCAGGTTTCAAACTCACACCTTGTTGTCTCAGCAATGCACATCATGTGTCTGTGTAAGCTGTAGAATTAGGTTCTATCTGCCACAGTGCTAGTGATTTGGGTCTATCACTATCTAATATGCCTGAGAATGATCTTCCCATCCATCATATACACCAACAATAATAGGCACCAAATTTGTTCTACTATGTAACAAGATTAAAGTAGCACAACAAAAAAACATGTCCATGCAAATAATGCGGATGACACCAAATTCAGTATAGAATAATCTCCAATAATCATTTCAATAATAATTTATTATAGTTCTTTAGACATACTGGTGAACTTGCAACAAACAAATAAGATCCTGATAAATGCCTTCAGACATCAGCATTTAGAGATCTCTCAATTTCATATTTATTGTATTTGCTCCTGACACGATACTGTGTTTCTTTCACAGGAGGAGGTGGGAACCGAAAGGGAAAGAGTAAAAAATGGAAACAAATGCTTCAGTTTCCCCACATTAGCATGTGTGAAGACCTCCGGCAGACAACAGGTAGGACTACCTATAGTCTGCAGTGACGATAATGTACATAAAGCCATGATTCTGTCAAACCTTTTATTAATATTAATCATGTGACCACATGTACTCACACATGCAGATCCTTTCACATTTTTTAAGAGATCATTTCATAATATTGCTTTATGGATTGATTAATAAGTCTAGCAAAAATCTTCACAAAAGTAAAATCTAATCACATCCCAAATCAATCTGTAATATTTAAATATATTTAGAATTATAATAGTAATAAGGTAATAATTCACTACTTGTATGTGTAGCTCTTTACTACTCCTTTTTACTTTACTTACTTTTAATAATATTTTACCTAACATAAAGTTAATGTATGTATTACCAGTAAAGTATTGCTGTTACTGTGTATTTGACAAATTAACAACTTGAAATTTAACTCCAAAATCTTTGTCAAAACAAATATCCACTCCACGTCGACTGCTTTTATAAATGGTGATATTTTTAGGAATAATTCTTACTGGAGCTATGTTGCAGCATTCCATTTAGAAAGGAAGCCAGTGTTCTATTATGTGGCAGGCGTTAAGTTAACAATAAAGTGAAGTCAGCGTGGACATGGTCCTGAATGAGAGATAATTCAGTGCTGCAGGGAAAATGTAAGGTTGTGTAACTATCTCTTCAAATTATATTATCATACTTAACAAGAAATACAACACTGAAACAAATCAGTGTTGTATTTCTAGTCAAGTGCAACATCTTTTTGAATGAATTGCATTGAACTGGGTCTGGCAACTTTGGCAACATGTCCACAAATTATTGTTTAGTTTGTTGCTTGTAAAGTACTACTGCTTGACTTTTTAAAACCATTACAGAACAGAACAGACCCTGTGTTATTAGAGAGATAAATATCCATAATTGTAAATGTTCGTGAAAACCCTGCTTTGGAGGCAGAGTGTGAAAATACACCTAGACCCAGATGAAAACAGCAAAGAGTCTGTCTGGTCTGCCTTTTCAGGAATTTGTGGTTTTTATTCATGGCTTTATGTGGGGCTGAATGAAAGATCTGCTGCAGTCTTTTGTGGTTCCAACAAAAAGATCCAACTTGTTGAGTCAGATGCGTCATAGCATGGTTGTTACAATGCAAATACATCTATATGCAAATAGATGCTACTGCTATCATAGCAAAGGCATTGACATTCATTGTCCTTTGTAATAATGTGTTCCAACAAAAACATGAAAATCATTTTAATTTCTTTACATTTTGCAGGTACCATTAGTCAAAGCTACTTACAATAAGTACATTTGTCAATAAGTATATATTACATTCAAACATTACACAGGCACATGTGAAGTCACCAGATAAATAGTTACTTAGTTCAAAATTAAAAAGGAACAATAATGTGTCATGAAGTACATTTATGTTTAATTGAAGAGATGTAGTATAGAAGGAATGCTAAATAGATATGTTTGTATTAAAATTGTGGGATACGTAATGTATAGATGGCTCTATACATTAAGTATCCTTGTGGAATAATGTTAAATATCCTGTCATTGCGGAGTTTAAGCTTGTGGTGTCTTAGGGACATGGGAATGACATCCAAATGAAATAAGACTTGCTGTATTGGTTGCTAGCAGGCATAATGTTTTATTAGCATGTTGATGCCTCAAAAGGGTGCAATTTTCTGAACTCCTTATTTTATTTAGCATGGTTTTCTTCCTAATCCTCTGTCGTATTTTTCTATTATCTTACTGTTTTATCTCTCCATAGCTCTCTCCCTAACACGCATTTGCTGTCCCCAATCATTGAACATTAACTGAGATACTGACTTGCACGTGAAAGCCTGACCAACTGAATCTGCCATACAGTCAGTCAGAATTGTATCATTTTATCAGGGCAGGAAACTGTGGCAGCCAGAAAGAGGAAGCATGGTTGCTTCACTCTGTCAAATGTGCTAGGAACATGTGTGTGTTATTGCCATTGCCCAAGACAAGATATAAACTACTTAAAATGTTTTATATAGTTGTCTAAATGACTTCAGTTTTAAGGGACAGTGCATTGATTATTTATGCACTCATACAGTCAGAGGAGTTTGTCCTAATGGTTGACTACTGTTTTGTGGATGTTTTAATGTTTCTCATGGTGGTTTCGAACTTCTATGTATTTGGGTCACATGCATACTTGCACACAAACACACACTGATGCAGTCTTAGAGAGGACACAAGATTGTCAAAACTTGCATACTTGCAGGCTGCTAAAGCACCAAGTGTATCCTAATAAAGCCTATAGTCCATATCCTTAAACCTTTATTACATATAAATATTTAATACCACCAGAAATACCACCATGGTGTTGTGAGAGGCGTGTGATTGCATCTCACCACTGTATCAATGTAGCTACAAAGACAGGACATACTGTCTAATACTGATACTAATACTGTAGTAGTTATTGATATTTGTTGGAATATACGACTGGTGTGTTGTTATATTGGTATTACACAATACCTAAAGTGAACATTTAAAGATTTGAAGTCCCTTTTTCACATTATGACACAGTGGTGCAACCATATTGGTTTGAACCAGAAGCCCTTTTTTATTAAGGCCTACATATCGTGCATTAATTCTGTCTTGCTGTTCCGACTAAAGGGTACGGGAGGCAGAATTGGAGGGTCATTGTTGATCGCCTCAACATCGGCACAGCAGCAGAAGTCACACAGCCCCAGAATCATGTGTAGGGACAGCCTTGTGACGTTTTGATAACCAGCCATATGTATCCACAAGCATACAGTATATTATTTTATGAATAAAGGTTGGGTTATGGTTGTCGTTGCACACAGTAGGATTATGAGGCAGATTAGCCTAGGCTACTGAAAGTAGTAGAGAGAATCTTCATTCTGAAAACCTTTTTTTGTATTTTATTGTGTACGGCACTAATGCTGTGGTTAGGGATTCTTTTCCCTGCTCAGTGAGTAGAATTAGACACCCATAGACGTTTGCCTGCAGGCTAATATTAAAATTATAAACACACTCGAGGATGTTTGCTGGGCCTCCGATATACAGTATCTCTCATGTTCCTGTACAGAACGTGTGTGTGTGTGTGTGCATTCACTGACGTGTTTTTCCGGTGACAGTCATATCAAATTGTTTGGATCAAGTCCCCTCTTAAACCTCTCGTTTTCAGTTATTTTTGATGTCGTACAGTAGCTGTTAGACTAGTGAACAGTTTAATGCCTTTTCCTTAGCGGCTAACTATAGAAATATGTGATTACACCTACTGATGTGTGATATAATTGCTTTTCTGCCATTAAAATCGCCTCCGTCTATTCCCAGGGTGGGTTCAAGGGGCTGTACAAAGGTTGTGAAGAGTGTAGTGAGTGCCTTGGTGGAAAACACACAGGCTACATTGTTAATGAGATGTCTGTTAAAACATTTACTGAGAATACAGTAACTGTTGGTGACCCATGATAACATTGTACTGCTCCCCAGAAAGGCCTAGGTCTAAGCCCGCATACAGAAACTGGATTGGATAGATGTTAGAGCCAACAGCCATTAGCCTTGTTAGTTGTTTTTTTTTATCCAAAGTAGGGATAACTTGACAGGCCAGATGGTTGTTGCACCCATATATACATATGTATAGTTCTAAGCACACAACCATCTGGCATGTAACATTGAATGCACATGTACATGTTATGCATTTTATTTTCCGGATGATTGCTGGTAATGTGTATTATGTGGTTTCTTGTAGAAATATCCATATACTGCTATGAAAAAAGGTTAAGTGAAATGTATCTGGTGACTATCATCAACGTTGGTTATTTCAAAAGAATTCTGTAATTTCAACCAACATTTTCCCCATTTTTTTTTAAGCAGACCTGTCTGTGTATATGCTATATTTTAGGCTAAATGAACACCCTACATTTCCTGAATATATTTATCTTCTTTCTATTCAAACTTGGAGTCTAGGTTGGGTACTCTTGAATACTTTATGTTGTCTTGCAGGGCCCTGAACAAACATATGGCAAAGTTTTACTCTGTTTATTATGTACAATTTTATTCCATTTGAAGATTATGTACATGCTATACAGATAGTAAACACAAAGGGTTTGCTCAAACTGCTCAAATTGCTCAGAGATTAGTGGGAGGGAGCCATAAAAGAAAGTTTACCAGGAAATCACCTGCTTCCTGGTTTCAGAAGCGACTCTTTTCTCTTCTTTTTTCTTTTCTCGTCTTTTTTTCTCGTTTTTAGTATCTGTGTTGAAACAAGCCTGACTACATTTTGTCCCTTTAAAAGCCTAACACAAACAGTAAGCCTATTTGGTTTCTTGACCACGAACTCTCTCCCTCTCTCCTTCTATCTCTCTCTCACTCCTGTCTACAGACACACACTTCTAATTTCTGTCTTTTTGTCATTTAAATGTTGGATGGGAAGTGCATATTAATTGACATAATGTCTTGCTCTTATTCTGTGATAGAATTACAAGTTGAGGCCTAGCCAAGTGACTCCTGACATGTATTCTCTTCCCTGGGATGAATCTTCTATGCTTTTCTGCCTCCTCATATTTCATATTTTGTTCTCCTATTCCCTTCCTCTTTGTCTTTATTCATATCATGCAAAGAGAAAATACTAACTGGAGTGAAACGGATGTGTTTTTAAAAAAGGATGTTAAATGTTTCATTATTGTATTCCTTAACCCTCGTAATGTACTCCGGGTCAGAATGACCCAAATCACTAGCTCTTGTGGCAGATAGAAGGCGCTAAAC
>JAODUG010064973.1:0-14070 GCA_027564795.1 Aphredoderus sayanus
ATGTGAGGCAATAATGTACAGTGCTTTGAGTGGCTGGTAGGCTAGAAAAGCGCTATATAAATGCAGTCTATTTACATCTCTCATTCTGGGTTCAACCTTGGCAGACTGCTTTGACATTCTGTGAGGGTTGCACCATTCTTGCAAGAATTAATAAAACCTCTCAGTTTATTCAGTACTAGATCTTATTTTTCCACCACAGTACCGGCGATCTAGATCTTTCGGTCATGACAAAGCCTTCATGACCACGGCAACTACTAAAATTGTACATTTAAAGAACGTAGGCTACCTTTTATTAAACAATTACAAACTGACGATTCCGTACAGCACTACACCTTAGCACAACAAAACAAATAGTTATAACTGAAGAAAAACTCAATTTCAAAATGAGTCATTATTTACAAGATTAGCACTGCACTCGGCAATGCCGCATCAAGGGCCCATTTTGCTCTGTGACGCAAGGCCGTAATCATAATACCTGTATATATTGTGACACATCCCCCAATATTCAGCTGTGCTCAAAATGTCCCTCCCCATTATTTTATATAAAAAATATCAATCAATCTTTATTTATATACTTTTCATACAAATTCATGTAACACAAAGTGCTTCACACTATTTCGTTTTCCAAAATAAGCGAACAAATGAATGAACGAACGATACCTGGACCGGTCAGCCACACACTTCACTTTGTCTTTGAGTACTCTCGAGAACAAAGTGAAGGTGCTTAATTGCTTCGCCACAGGAAGCGAATGTTTTATTTTCCCTTAGCTCGCCCATAATAGAAGTGGACGGGAGGGGAATATTGGCTGCTGTTGAGTATGTGACCAAACCACAATCCAGCTAGATTGAACCGCTTCATCAGTTATGAGCGTTTGTTCGTGTGACTGAGGAAAAGGTTTTGCTATTTAAACTCAGATCAGAGTCATCCTCTGCCTTCAATGCATAGGGTGCACTCAGAAGCTATGCCACCCACATTAGCAACACTTTGCCATGGTTAAGATTAGCGTTGTGTACACCACTATTTTACGACCCCCTCCCCCCAAAAAAAGGTTTCATTGTGCTGTTCATCAGGCGTACATTCTGATATGATGTTGCTTAAAGTCATCAAGCAATAATTTGTAGTTCCTCAGGAAACAATTTTATTTATAGATGTATTAAATTCCACTCATACAACAACATAAACTATACCAGGATTTATACATTTCAAAAATAATAATAAACCTGTGGCAATTGTCACAGGCTTTTATCCCACTATTACATTTTACACATACTTTTTATAAACACGTTTACACTCCAGACAGGAAGCCCATCATCGCCTCTGTTTCGGGATGACAACATTTCCACTGGTGGCCACAGGGATGAGGAGTTTACGGTATTCCATGGGGAGATATTTCTCAATCAAAACCTCTACTGGGACCATGTCATTGATAAAGCCCTGCCTAGAGAAAACCAAAACAAACAAATGTAGATACAACATAGTAATAACACACGTGTATGCATGTAAGCGTGCGCATTACCGTCTCAACAGCAGCATGACATCTTCAGGCTCTATGGTTTTACGGCCAGCATGTTTAGAGAATGTCTCCAAGTCCTCGACTAGACGATCAAAGTATTTGTCCATTCTGTTAACACACACACACACACAGAACTCCATGTAAAGACACTCACAGGGATGCTGCATGAGGTCACAAGCACATACCTACAGGATCTATATGAGATCCTGTCTGCCACTACATGTCACACTAAGCACCAGCATCATGTCCAAATAAATGTAAAGATATTGAGATCAGATTAGTGTAATAGAATACAAGCCTGTCAAAGACAGAGACAGATGGACGGACTGTAGGTACATACACATCTCGGAGGACCAAGTACACGTCTGGGGAGACCCGGGTCTTGGCAAAGTGCTTGAAGACCCCCATCAGATAGGACTTAGGAAGTCCTGGCTCTTTCTGAGCTCGTTGTCTGGGTTTGGCCTTTGTCTTTCTGGGTTCAGCCAGAGCCACATTGGACTCTGTTCCACTGGACAGAAACATTATATCATGACAATACAGTCATTTACAGTAGCTAATTAGCCTATAATATATAGTCTGAGGGTGTTACTTTTTTAGTATTAGCGATGGAAAATTCCACATCCAAGCTCAAGACTTACTGATGATTTCGGCACAAACTACCTAACAGTTTCATACATGGCAATATTTTGAATGTCCCCAGAGATCATGGTGAAGTGTGCCAATATGTGCACTCAGCCTAAGACTGATATTACATTAACATGGAATGTGGCAGATGGTAGACAGCAAACAACTCCTGGACAGCATGGGGAAAACAATACATGTATGATATGTTGTATTTCTTACAAAGAATGGAAAAAATATATATAAAAAAAAAATGTGTAGGTAATATTTAATATAATTATTAAACAGAATTATTTTCTTATTGCATATATTATTCTAGTGTCGTGGCACCATAATTGTTAGCTTCTCGCCCAAATCAACCTTATTGTTTCCTTGTGTGAAGGAGCTACTTAACATCCAGATGTAAATTCTGTTGTGGAAGACATCTGCCATGTTCCATGTGAATGCAGCATATTATTGTGCAGGTAGCTGTCTCCCTGCTCCAAAACACCTGATTCAAATTAATAAGTCGTTATCAAGATTATGCAAGAGCAGCAATATTGATCTACACAGATTTCAGAGTAGTAATGTAGTACTATTTAAAGAATGCGTTAATGCAGATGATCCAAAACCAATTGGCACATGTTAACGGCTGCAATGAATGAATGAATAAATGAATGAATAAATAATTATTTAATAATGAATGAATGAATGAACAAGTAATGATTTAATTATTAATGAATGAATGAATGAATAGCATTATTTCGAAGCACTTCAAATTAAATTGTGTCAAAAGGCTCGACCGTTTCGAAAATGTGACTTTGCCATGTCAACTTCTCGATCACCTGTCACCCCGCTCTACCTACTGTCTCCCCACTTACAAGGCCTGGACATGTTTCAGAACCTCTGAGGAACTCTTCGGGTATGAAGGGAGTAACCTCTTCTGTCGGACGAAGGCAGGAGTCTTTATGGAGAGTTCTAGACACAAAAGCAACAAATATAAAACATAACAATCTGGGCCCTCATATCAATGTTGCCTAAAAAATGTTTCTAAATTGACTAGTAGGAGACAATATAGAATGTTCGCAAGTACATTAAATGTGTTATTTATCATTGTGCACTTGATTTACGCACGCTTTTTAGTAGTTTGACTTGATGAATCCGACATGTACAAAAGTGCTGTGCAAGTGCATGTGAAGCCTGATTTACATAAAGAAACGCCCAAAATTACCATTTATGGTCACAAACCTTCCCTTTAAAGCTCCAAGAAATGTCACAAATTTCTGTCCGCCAACATGCATATACCTTTGCTAGGGGGCTGGGGGTCTGGGACATGCTTCCCCAGGAATAAAAATGTCAGCCTCAAAAATGTATTTTGATCATCTGTACCATAAAACCATATAACAGGTGTAAAACACAATAAGTAACTGCATGTACAGTAGGAAGAACATACAAAAGCAAACTCCTATCCAGATGACATCAATATAAATGTTTTTACATTAGTTGTTCAATGCAGAACTTCATAATGCAATAACTCAATTACTGTTAAACAATATCATACTTAATATTTAAGACACACCAAAACTAACAAGGCCAACATAAAAATACGAATAAAATGTTTAAACTTAAATTAGTTACAAATCTCACTGAAAACTCACAAAACACACTGAAACTGGGGAAGGGGGTGGAGCTAAGTGCCAAGGAGAGATATATTTAATGTTTTATTGCATGTTCGGCAAGCTATAAAGAAAGCATATTTCTCAATTAAACTTAAATTGTTTCATGTCTATGAATTCAAATGGGCCTTGAGATAATTATTAGTAGCTTAAAAAGGCATAGTCCGCTATCAAAAGATAATTGTAAGCTACACTTCATGTCAAATTCATCCTCGCATTTAGCTAGTTTACCATTCTCTGTGCATGCTCAAAACATAATCCGGTACATCTACACAGCCCTGACTCTTTATTAGAACATAAACAAAGTGGCAAACACCGCTCACAACAACAATGCCGTTGACTTCGCAATGCATTTCAATGTGGAGAGGAGCTTCTGAGGGAGTTGATTTGAGCTCGAAGTTAGCAAGTGTTCTCGAAAATGACTAACCCTGCCTTTAAGTATCTAGAAAATAAATAAACTAATAAACAAATTATGTTTTGATATTTTTGTCTACAAAGTTTATGATATTTGTCTGGTAGGGCCTACTGTATGTCAGTCCCATCTCCATTTAGAGGATGGTGTTTCATTATCAGGTCGACATTTCTACCAAAAGTATGCATGGTCGGATGTTTGTGTAAATGTAGGTACATTTTCAAGGACAAATTGATAAATCCCATTACTTTACTTTTTTCTACTTTACATAGAAACGATCATACACAGCAGGGTTACTAACATATCTGTTCGTATACAACATTGATGAATGACGGGCCCTGAAAAATACAGTTTATAAACGAAATTTTATCTTGACTCCAGTAGGTGGCAGTAGTGCACCTATACATGTGAAGTGAAGTTAAATTGAAAAACATAAATGTAAGTATAATTTAAATATTTATGTTTTGTACAGGACAAAACCAAGACCAACCTTCACTCAGGTCTTCCTCGCTGTGCTCCTCCTGGTCATCAGGAGCACAGCTCTCTGATGAAGAGTTCTCCTTTTCCTCACCAGGACTCCTTTCTCCTCCAACCCAATCTACACACACAAATCAACATAACATTGGTGCTGACAGTAAGATACTTTTTAGATTGTTTGATTGTCCTTGAGTTGTTTCAATTTCCCAATAGGACGTTGAGGAAGACACAAAACATTTGCATATGTACAAGTGCATTTTATGTTCAAATTGTCCAAGTGTGTAATCATTGAGATGCAAACCTGCTGCAAGCTCCGCCCCAGAGCTCACATCGCCATCCTCAGTGACAGGCAAGACAGCTCTGCCCTCAGAGCAGTCAGCCCTGCTGCTTATGTGTGCTTCACGTTTCCCATCATCCTCTATGGCCTCCAGTTGCTTTGACAGATCAACAGGCTGCAACTCCTCTTCTACATGGGAAGACAGTTCTATGTCATCTTCTGAAGTTACTCCTCCAACTTCTCCTTCTGTGTCAGGCTGTCCTTCAGCTTCCTCATCCTCCTCAGGCTGTCCTTCAGCTTCCTCCTCAGGCTCCTCCTCCTCAGGCTGTCCTTCAGCTTCCTCCTCCTCCTCCAGCTGTACTTCAGCTTCCTCCTCCTCCTCCGGCTGTACTTCAGCTTCCTCCTCTTCCGGCTGTCCTTCAGCTTCCTCCTCCTCCTCAGGCTGTCCTTCAGCTTCCTCCTCCTCCTCCTCCTCCTCCTCCTCAGGCTGTCCTTCAGCTTCTTCTGTCTCAAGATGCCCTTCACATTCAGCTTCTTCTTCTTCCTCTGAGTGTTCTTCAGCTCTTTCTTCCTCCTCTTCCACCTCCACCTTAAGCTGTCCTTCAGCTTCTTCTTCTGTCTCATGGTGTCCTTCATGTTTTGGTATTTGTTTATCTGCCATCTCCTGCAGCTGGGAAGCAGCAATGGTGACCTTGTCCTGTGTGAGGAGGATGGCGGAGGTGTTGCCAGGCATGGTGAGGTGGGAGTACAGTGCCGTGCTGAGGTCAGCGGTGATGTTGGCCTCAGAGAGGTTGGTCAGACCCAGGGTGAAGACCTCCATCTGACCCGTCTCACTAAAGGCATGACGGTGTTCATCTGGTGCCTCCCCTGAGCAGGAGAGTAGGATTGTTAATGAAGGCAGCCCTACTTTACATATAGTCCCGGTAAAACCATGGTGATAGAGCTGCTCTACAATCAGTTGGGAAGCTCTCCATTCGTACAGTTAGGGATTGAAGTGGTGCCAATTTCAACCAGACAGACATCCATCCTCCCAAGTCCCA
Organism: Aphredoderus sayanus; assembly: GCA_027564795.1. Lineage (NCBI taxonomy): Eukaryota > Metazoa > Chordata > Actinopteri > Percopsiformes > Aphredoderidae > Aphredoderus > Aphredoderus sayanus. The sequence goes on from JAODUG010064973.1 coordinate 5,997, forward strand.
AATGGTTTTGAATGGAGAGTTCCCAGACTGACATGATGAGTGGAACAAATCATGGCGCTCACACTATCAGGATGGTCTCACAAGGCTGTATACAGCACAGTAAAACAAATAAATATAATCCCAAATAATCTCTGTATCAGATTGAAGACTGGGCTAACTATGCAGTAAATGTGCTTGATGTCAGCAAACAATACATAGGCAGGGAAGACCTCACCTGTCTGTCTTTGATCCACAGCCCTTCCAAATTCTTCCTCTGTGATTTTGCGCCGGTTGAGTGCCTTCCTCTGCAGGCCGCGCTTCTCTGCCACTACGTCCACATAGGGCGTCTTTAAATGTACAGTCATCATGCTGAAACACACATCATCATCTAAGTACAACTGGATTATCTACTGGTGCTTTAACTGGATCAGACAGTTGTTTACCCTAATGAGCTGGAGGACAGCTCTGCTGTTGCTTCTTCCGCCTGATTTCCATCTGGAATTAGAACAGCATCAGTAGAGCACATCTGTGTTCTCTTATATGGTTATATGGTAATGTTATGTTATTAGCGGAACATTGTTTGACATGTTATTAGCAAGAACAGTGTTTGACATGTTACTAGTTAGAACAGTGTTTGACATGTTATTAGCGGAACAGTGTTTGACATGTTATTAGCAGGAACAGTGTTTGACATGTTATTAGCAGGAACAGTGTTTGACATGTTATTAGCAGGAACAGTGTTTGACATGTTATTAGCGGAACAGTGTTTGACATGTTATTAGCAGGAACAGTGTTTGACATGTTACTAGTTAGAACAGTAATTTGACATGTTATTAATAGTTTGGTTGGTAATCTGACCATCTCTGTACTCTAGCTGTTGTTCGAAGGCTGTTATGTTGATGCTGCGCCGTGGTCTCTTCCGGTTTAGTCCTTTAACGGTGCTAGCTACATTAGCCAGCGTAATATCAGACAGGTCATGGGCAGATGACCCGGTGCTGGAAGACAAAGAGAATTAACATTTAACACAAAGAACTGCCTGAAACCAAGGTTTACAATCCCCAAGGAGTCATAATATGATATCCAGCTTTTATTGAATTGTGTTAACATAAAATTGAATGAATTCATGGTTTCATTGAGATTTACTCTGCGTACAATAAAGTGTTCTGTAGCTCTAAACATTTCTATGGTCAAATTGTTTGAGAACTACTGCTGTATGTAATATTGTATTGTTTACTGCATGTTAAAACAGCTGTGTGAGTTCACCACTGACAGACCCCACACTAAAAGCCAGATGTCCTACCTGGGTCGGCTGCTTGCCACGCTCACATCCACAGGCACTTCTACGACCCGTCTGTGCTGCTGCAAGAGAGACACCTCTGTCTCTGAAACAACACACACAAGTCTATGCAACGCAGCAACTGTGTTTAAGCGAACACATGGAGAGCAGAGCGGAAGCTCACCCGTGCGCAGGATCTTCCTGAGGAGGTAACGTGGAGTAGCGTCGACGTCGTAGGGAGCAGCGGGGGATGCGGCGGGCAGGTTCCCCGTCCTCCTCTTACTGGGGACAAGGGATGCTCCGGAGGCACTCTGGAGTCACACATGATAAGCAACAGGAAGTGATGTTACTCGCACCAGGCTGCAGAAAATACAGGGTCATGCCCATGTGGATGTACCTGCAGGAAGACTTCACATATGGTAACTGGCTGAATCTCTTAACTGTAAGGTGGAAACTCCTATTGTAGAAATGCAGTTTTTTATGGAAGGCAACAATCTTGATATTTTCAGTTACTGAGTAGAGCCACCTACAGTCAGGAAATTGTAATGTTCAAACACTAGTATAGACAACAACAGCAATGGGTGCTTATCCTCTCTGTGAACCAGCCACTACCCTCAGTAAAACGCCTCTCTGGCTGTTGCCTTTTTTGTAAAAGCAACCCAAGTTCAAATAAAAAACGAGTATTTATTGAATTTGAGTTACAAAGAAAACAGACATTTATTGTGACACCATCCTAAAATGGGATTTATCTGACATGAGAAATTGCCTTACAGTATTGTAGATTCAAACGTTCTGGTGTAAACGGTGTATTACCTCACGGATCTTGTGTTTCAGGCTGCGTCTCAGGGACTCCTTCGGTGTCATTCCGCCTACATCGCTCCTCCTGAGCCGGGCGCTGCGCCGCACTAGACTCTGTGCATTATCCTGGAACACACTACACAACATACTCAATGTCTTATGACTCAGTAATTCTACTACATAAACAAACAGTTACATATATAGTATGTAAGGAATAGTCACTTCCGCCAATGTTATGTACTCTTGGTATGATACACTACATTGTGTTTAGGTTACCTGCGGCTGACCGGGGAGCGGGGTGGCTCGGTCTGCAGGACATTTCTCAGCAGAACCCGAGCAGAAACATCCTCGTCCATCTGGAAGTCGTCAAAGCTACAGTACAGTAACGTACTAGTAACACACAACTACTGTAAAGTAAGCAGGCTTCTGGCGGATAGTTACTGTAACGCTAACTGTATTAGCTGTAATGGCGTTGTTTGAACAACTGCTAATGTTAATATAAGAAAGTCTTTACTTAGTTAGACACAGCAGGATAACGTGTCGGGTCTAATGGATAACTACAGTACTTCAAATAAACAAATCAGTCATCTGCTTTTTTACTCCCGCCTTGAATTCAAGTCTTCTAATTCGTTTGTTCACTGTCGGTTGGAAATGTTGGGTAAATTGCTGCCACCCACTGGTCTGGAGCTGGAGTTCTTCTTGTGTCATGTTTTATATGGCAATATGCAAATAACGTTATAACGCAAATGCATTATCGCCACCGTCTGAATAGAATCACTATCTTCAATCAATCATTAGCCTACTGTTACTAATTAATATAAAAAGGAAATTAATACATAAAGGAATAATATTACTAAAAATAAATATTCAAACATCAACACCATTAATTTCAGGAACTGAAATAACACAGTATACATTTAAACTTCGCCAGTATTTCATATAAATTAATTTGTATTCTCATTTTACATGACAATGATCACACCATGACCCATTCTCAGTTGCGTAATGTGGTCTGGAGTTTGGACTGAAATTCCAATGTATTAACTGTTGTTAGTGTAGTGTAGTTAGTTGTTAGTTAACTCTTTTCAAAACACAAAACAAACTTCAAACCTAAATGTCGGTTGATAAATCCTGTTCCATTCTTATACAATTTAATGCAAAGAATTTCAATCACAGAGGACATTTTGAAATGTTATAACAATTTTATGAGTTTGTGAACCAACTGCCAGGCCATTATATATGCAGAAAATGATCTCATCTTACTGTGTTAACATGTAGACAGTATAAAGTACACAAAGGCAACAAGACAGAGTGAGGTATGATATGTTTTAAATGGAAATATTTATTAAATACTTAACACAAAGAAGTCAACATTTGCCTGTTTTTTTCCCTCTCACTCTATTGAGTTTAAAATGGATGAATGATGGAGAGAGATGTGGTTAATTATCTTTCTCATAAAGTGCTCAGGCTCTCTATACAATACAAGGTCAATAAAATTGAAGAGGTTTAGAAGTCTGGTCTGTCCTTCTTCAGTTTGGAGTAATCCATGTTGACTGTGAACATCTGTAACACAGACATATACCAGAATGAGCACTACACCCAAACGTACAGAATCAAAGTTACTTAATAGATGGGAGCTGGTGTTTATTAGATTAGTTTAGGTCAGATCAGATCATGATGGTTTAGAGATTAGATCAATTTGTATTAGTTTAGCCTTTAGAATTGAATTGTGTTCCTTGGATAAAGGTAGATATCTATAAAGGAAGTTTAAAGTCTTAAAGAACTGCTCTTGTTTTACCTTGTACTGCTGGTCAGGAGCCATGTTGTTCCAAGGCTCTGGATTGTTCTTACGATCCCACCTGGACACCACAAGAAGAGAGATATGTTAACCACTTTCCTATAATATTGTACAACACTACACATTTTATTTACCTGCCTCTACAATTTCTGTTTGTTGTTTGCCAGTTTATCTAGCAGACTTACGAGACATCAGGATTCTTCAGTGCCAGACGGGACAGGTAGAGCATACTCATTGTTGCCCCCCCACCGATGAAGATAAAGAGAGGAATAAGCTGTGCACAAAAATCAGTCAAATAGTTTATCTTTTGGCAGCATTTAATATGGTATCTTATCTGTGGTCTTATCTTAACTGAATAGTGTTCCCTCAACCAAACATGATGGATCAGGGAGGATTTGTTACAAAATCTTTTTGTAACAAGTTTTGTGTCTACAGTCATGTTCTTTATAGGGTACCATCAAGTGACTAAAATATGTTAGCAGAATCAATTTAATGTGTCTCTGGCATTGCAATGAGATGAAAGTTCAGGCAAACGGGAGTAAGATTCTGTTCTGAGAATAAAAAAACAGCATAACACCTGTGCCAAATTGCTGGCTAAACTGTAGACAAGATTATGTAGAGGAGCAATGGATTTAGTGGAAGTTATAACAAGTTATTTGATAGCTGAGGTGACAAAAGGTGTCATTAACAGTAAATTAGGTGCTATTTTCGTCAAATAACAGTGGGTTTTGAAATCACTCATCATATCACCTGTATATTTATCAAGGAAAAGCTAAAGTTTCAACCTTAAGCCAAACAGACTAGAAGCAAATGATAAATGCTTCTAGTTAGAAAAAGACATGAATATGTAAGCTCATTAGGCTACTCAAACTAATTATTTAGTAGGCAAATGACATTTGATTTTATCTACTAAAGTGAAAATATCAAAATTGATAAATACTTTCACTTCATTGTAAACTCACATGAAAATGTATCATCCACATTTTAATAAAATTGGCTATTTTTATAACTTCCACCCCTCTATAGCTATCCAGTCTACTCAACGGTGTTAACGCTTTGTTTTAATATATGATACAGCTGCAAAGCAAGGGCAATCACGTGCACAATAAATAAGTTCAATAAAGTCTGTTTTAAACCCAGGAGGCCTACAGCAACTGAGCAACAAGGTCGTTGCCATAAAGCATTACGTTTCACCCCGATGTCCTTGTGATAAGGAGACCATGCCTGGCCCCCTGCCAATTATAGCCTACAGTATATACTACTGAACTGTACGTGCTGCGCAGAGCTGCAGGCATGGTGGAACACGTCAATTTATCTGTGATCAATATTTCTCCACGACATGATAGTCAATTTGGAACCGTTTCTATAGACAGACAGCGACTGTCGGATAAGATATATGAAATATTAAATAAACAAATATATGTGTGAGGTGAGGTGTGACACTATCAACCACGTTTCTGAAAGATTTTTGCCATAATAAACCGACCATATCCGATTGAAGTTGAAAATAACGGAGGCTCAGTCGTTTCTAAAAATCTGTCATGTCTTCATCTGTAACATTAGGATTTAGAATTAGAACACGCTATAGGCTACATTGCTTTAGTGAGTGGAGTGCGCGTAAAACGGTGGGGCGCTGGTAGGAGGCAGTGCGGCACGTTTCAATGTCAACGACCAAGGACTTTCTAGGCTATACAACGCTGCGGTAAGAGAGAGAGAAGACTTACGGCGGGGTGACTCCTCAGCTGCTTGGCGACTACTCCTAACATAGAAGACATTGTGGTACTATAACCAGTAACCTAACCGTTAATGGCTGAAATAAGGAGAAATGATCTTCCAGAATCGAAAGTAACGGTATCTCTATGAATGACACGCCCCCTGCACCTCGACAACCAATCATAAAGCACAACCACACCACAGCACCTACACTTGATAGCCTAAACTTAAAAAGCTACTGAATAGTTAAATAGCAATTTCCATCAGAAGACAACCCTATCCTACATTTGAAATAGGATAGTTTTAGGTAAGTATACAGCCAGCCATGGAACTACTACAGTGACTTCAGAAAGTATTCAGACAAGCTATACTTTTTGCACATTAAGTAGTGATGTAGATTTAATTTTAAATTGCTCAAATAAATTTTTGGGGCAATTGATCTACACCCAATAGTCTAACACATCATGTCAGGACAAAAATACCACTACCCCTCACCACTTTCTCTGGTGGTGAGCTCTCTCTTATCCTCTTATGTAAAATATAGAACGCATTTGTCCTACTTTCTCCCTTTTTTGTTATTGGCAATATTGTCACATTGTTGGTATATACAGTAGTTGCTTCAATTATTACCTGGAATTGGTGTTAGATAACTATTGACAAATGTACTGATTATAAGTTGCTTTGGATAAAAGCATCTGCTAAATGCTATAAATCCAATGAACTCTCTGTAGACCTCCATGATTAATATTTTGGCTATGAAGGAATTATTGCATAGATCAGGGCAAAAACGAACTCTAAAGCTTTGAGTGTTCAAGTAGCACAGTGGCCTCAAAAACTGTAAGAAGGCTGGAACCACCTAATGGCCTAAATCTGGCCATTAGGCCAAGCTCAGTAACAAGGCAAGAAAGGCCTTGGTCAGAGAGGTGACCAAGAAACCTCAGCCTAGGGCAAGTTCACCTTTCAGTATGACACTGACCGAAAACATACAGCCAAGACAACCCTGGAGTGGCTTTAGTCTCTGACTGTCCTTGTGGCCCAGCCAAAGCCCAGACTTTAAACACAACAAAATATATGAGAATGAGTTTTCAGTTTTAGATTTTTAATACATTTGCAAAGATTTTTTTTGTCATTATAGATTATTGGGTGTATAGCCTATAGTAAATAGCCTTTTTTCAAGCTATTTTAACAATTTCATGTAAAAGTTAAGGATTCAGTCAGCCAGGACTCAGCAGTTATTAAATTAGCCAATGTATATCCACAATGTTAAACGTTTTTCTTAATAGGTGTATGCATTTACTGTGTACACTGGTTAGGTATTAAAATTAAATAAAGATGCAGACAATGTATCTTCTTATAATAACATGTAGGTGATTGAACATATATAAGGTGAGAACTTTTAACCCTCAGACATATGGTTATCATGACATCTAGCAGGTTAACAGTTAAGAGCTAACCATCTTAGTAAGGTCCACTATATGCCCTGATGTGCAGGGGGAAAAAAACATCCAACAAAAATATTAATATCAGAAATGATGTGCAGTTTATAATGCATATAACTACACTATGCTTTACTATTACTACGAGGGCAGGTATAAAAACAAGATTTAAAAAATAGCAATAGCCCGCCCTGGGGGCCTGGTGGCAATCTGGGGCGCCGGCATGCCTATGGATTGTGTGGGGGAGGTGAGTACAAATGTACAAAACACATTTGTACTGGCACATCCCTTTATTTTGTTAATTTCTGTGTCCATAGGTGTTGTTTACGACATGTAATAATCAGTATATTTCTGTTTACTTAACTTCCGGGTGTGCGGGGCGCCGGTAAAGTGAGTGTGCGTGTGGCCTTATACTTTTGGCAACCATGTGACCTGATGCTGCTCTCTAATTCGTTGCCCTCAATATACTTCCCAGACTCACCTAAGTGCGCCACTTTTATTAGCAGCAAATCAGTGCTGTTTTTGTGATTTTATAATCTGTGATTGGACGAGAGCGAGCAGTGCGTAACTCACTTCCTGGACCTACCGCCGGTAGTTTCAAACATGGGAACTTCATGTCCAGCCACAGAAATTAAACTAAATTCTGCTATTTCATTAAAAACACACCCTTTTAACACATGTTCACCAATTGTTACAGTAGCTTCCATGTGCAACCGTGAAACAGGGTGTAATAACCCTGACATAGTAATGTAAATGTGGGTTTACAGGGTGTTTCCTTCTGTGAATCCACATGTTCAGTTATTCTATATTTTCTATAGCGACGATACGTTATGTTAGCTAACTAAGGCTAGCTAGTCATCTTTTACAGCTCTTGTCTATGTTCTATACATTTCCTTTGACCATATTTGAAGGGAGTGAAAACATATATTCCAATTATTGTTTGCCTTATTTTACTCCACAGGTGATGTTACACTGTTTATAGTTTGATATGTTATTTTACTTATGTGTGGTCACAGATTAAACATTAAGTATCATACTGTGGTGGAAATTGTATTAAAGTAGGGGACTGCAAAA
>JAODUG010064984.1:0-14064 GCA_027564795.1 Aphredoderus sayanus
TGTCGTGGATGACACGCCTCTTTAACATTGCGTGGGAGTCTGGGACAGTGCCGAAGGAGTGGCAGACCGGGGTGGTGCTTCCCTATTTAAAAAAGGGGATCTGAGAGTGTGTGCCAATTACAAGGGTATCACACTTCTCAGCTTTCCTGGTAAAGTCTACTCCAAGGTACTGGAATGGAGGCTTCGGCCTCAGATCGAAGAGGAACAATGCAATTTTCGTTTTGTGGAACAATGGACCAGCTCTTTACTCTCACAAGGATCCTGGAGGGGGCTTGGGAGTATGCTCATCTGGTCTACATTTGTTTTGTGGATCTGGAGAAAGCGTATGACCAGGGAGATACTGTGGGAGGTGTTGAGGGAGTATGGTATGAGGGGTTCTTAAGGCTATCCAATCACTACGCCCAAAGCGAGAGCTATGTCTGGATTCTCAGTAGTAGATCAGACTAGTTCCAGGTGGGTGTTGGTCTCCGCCAGGGCTGCACTTTGTCACCAATTCTGTTTGTGGTATTCATAGACAGGATATCAAGGCATAGTCGTGGTGGGGAGGAATTGCGGTTCGGTGGCCTGTGGATCTCATTGCTGCTCTTTGCAGATGTTGTGGTCCTGATGGCATCATCGCTCTATGACTTTCAGCATTCACTGGATCGGTTCGCATCCAAGTGTGAAGTGGCTGGGATGAGGATTAGCACCTCTAAATTTGAGGCCATGGTTCTCAGTAGGAAACTGATGGAATGCCTAACTCCAGGTAGGGAATGAGTCCTTACCCCAAGTGAAGTACCTCAGGGTCTTGTTTGTGGGTGATGGTACATTGGAGCGGCAGATTGGCCGGATAATCGGAGCAGTGGGAGCTGTACTGCAGTCACTTTACCGCACCGACGAAACGATAACTGAGCCAGAAGGCAAAGCTACCGGGCAATTTTCATTCTTATCCTCACCTATAGTCACGAAGGCTGGGTCATGACCAAAAGAACAAGGTCGTGGGTACAAGCATCCTCAGGAGGGTGCCCGGCATCTCTCTTAGAGATAGGGTGAGAAGCTCGGCTATCCGAGAGGAACTCAGAGTAGAGCCACTGCTTATTCACGTTAAAAGGAGCCAGTTGAGGTGGGTTGGGCATCTGTTAAGGATGCCCCCTGGGCGCCTCCTTAGGGAGCTGTTCTAGGCACATCCAGCTAGGAGGAGGCCTCGGGGAAGACCCAGGACGAGGTGGAGACATTATATCTCCACACTGGCCTGGGAATGCCTCGGGATCCCCCAGTCAAAGCTGGCTAATGTCGCTCGGGAAAGAGAAGTTTGGGGTTCACTGTTGGAGCTGCTGCCCCCGCAACCCGACGTCAGATAAGCAGTTGAGAATGGATGGATGGATTCCCAAGAGGCAAATTTTCTGTGTCCCTCTAACTACCTTGTAAGATATAGTTGAATGAAACATCAATTCTGTTTGTGTTTTACTGTAATTTGAAATGTAACTTATTTTCTCCACCTTATCAACATTTGTATGTGCATTCCCCTTGTGACTTAGTCATAAACAGGGCTTGAAACTAACTTTAATAAACTTTAATTCCATCCATCCATCCATCCTCAACCTCAACCGCTTATTCATTCATTTAAAATAATTAATTAAGATGCTAGCATGTCAAGAATAATTTAAAGACTTATTTTAGTCATAACCAAACCATATATGTTCTTGCAATATGGTTCTTGTTTAACCACAGATTGACTGTGTGTGTGAGGGATACTTGTGTGTTTTAATGAGTGTCTTTTAACAGTTCTCTTTAGCTACTGTGAACCGCTAACTGTACTAATCAAGCTACAGTTAACACTGTAGGCTAGCATTGGTAATCCACCAACACACACAGGCAGCTCTAAAATATGTTATCTCCTTACAGGTCGTCAAGGTTAAATGCTATGTGTGCGTGTGTGTGCGTGTGTGTGTGTGTGTGCATGTGTAAATAAAGTGACACTTAACAGCAATTAAATAAGTAGAACCCCTTCCACTTGGATGAGAAGAGGTGTTGTAACAGTCTGATGACAGTAATTAACAGATGATTATTAACGATGTTCTTTTAAATCTTCTCATCTGACACCCCCTGTCGTCATGGCAACCTGGAGCTTGTTTAACACCAATTAACACGTAGATGAAAGTTATTAACATTTCTGTTTTTATTCTGATTATTAGACATTGACATTCATAGGCTACTAATTTTACTAGATTATATATTTAGTATATACAGTGCTGTATATGTATTCTATAAATTAAGTTTATTAAAGAATAATTCAATATTATGATTATTGAATATTACAACTTACGACTTCAAATACTACTACAATTCTATAATACTTGTAGTACATAGTTATTTAATGAACATTTATAGATGTACACACACTTTTTTCACTTTAGGTTTGTTTCATTAATTAGATAACTTGACTTTGTATGTTTGTGTGTGTGTGTATGTATGTGTGTTTAGTACAGTGTGTGTGTGTGTGTGTTAGCGCTAATTAGTCTCATTAGCTCACTGCCGCGACAACAGTGTGTAAACAACATTAGCCTACTAATCGGAGGTGCTAACTGTTAGCAACACGCTCAACACACACACATATTACTGTAAACACAAACTGTATACATGCACACACACACACATTACATTCAAAATACACAGGTAAACCCACACTAATCTTACAGGGAATATAATCACTAACCCTGGCAGTGTTAGGCCTTGCTCTACACAGGGAATAGAACCGCTAACCCTGATAGCGTTGGTGCTACTGATGTGTACATGGTACGCTGAGAGTGTTTGTGTGTGTCTGTCTTTGTTTGTCTGCGTGTGTGTGTGTGTGTGTATATGTTCACAGAGTGGAAGAGGAAAGAGAGAGACTGTCTGATTGGCTGATCAAAGAGTGTTAACATGTAAACAGACTTAAAATAAGAGCACACTGTTGGAGGTTAAGAAGGTTGTGTGTGTGTGTGTGTCATCACAGAGAGAAGACTGGTTAATTAAGGGGTGTTGGGTTCATTAAAGCATCATAGCAAGATGACACACACACACACACACACACACACACACACAGTTTAATGATGTCAGGCATTGAGGCAATTAGTGAGATAGGAGGCACAAATCATGAGGAGAAGAGGGGAGAAAGGCGAAGAGAGAAGAGGATGAGAGGATACTATTAATTAGTATGTTTCTATTATTGAAAGGGTCTGAGCGCTTAATCTCCTGGGAATGTGATCTGATCTCTGTGTGTGCGTATGTGTGTGTGAGAGAGTGTGTGCGTGTGTGAGTGTGTGTGTAAGAGTGTGTGAGAGAGAAAATGTTGCTCTGTCATAAAAGGCCTCTTAATGAAACATAGTGGACACATGGCTTTATAATTAGGCCTCAACACATAACACCAGTTTGTATGCATATGTGTATGTTTTGTTGAACATTCAAATATTGTTAATATAGATGTCAAATTGTTAAAGAAGCGTAATAAATACATAAATTATCTTGATCCCACCTATCTATTCCATAACAGTGTAGATCTTAAAGCAGAATTTAACTAATGTTAAACCTAGAGCTGCTCGATTATGAACGACATCATTATCATGATTATTTTCGTCAACAATTGAAATCACAACTATTTAGCAATGATTACTCTTTGACTTTGGAAAGACGTTGTATTGTAGTTACTGCACTTATAAAACAACAGTGAAACAGTTAAACAAATAGCGATTCAAATAATAAATAAAACATTAATTGCACATCTTATCTCAATATTAGGTTTTCACACTAAAAATGTACTCCTTGTTTGAACTTGGTTCAACATTTGTTAACTACTTATACGAGTCCAGGTCGTGGTGGCAATGAGCTCAACATATCAGCCCATGTCCCTCTTTCCCTAGCAACGTTTTCCAGCTCATCCTGGCCGATCACAAGACATTCCCAGGCCAGTTGAGAAATATAATCCCTCCTCCCAATTCTGCTCTGTGTCCTCTTTCCAGTTGGCTGTGCCTAGTACACTTCCATAGGGAGGCATCCCTGGGGCATCCTGTAGTCAAATGCACAAGTCACCTCAGCAACTCTACTCTGAGATCCTTCTTGATTACCGAGCTCCTTATCTTGTCCCTAAGGATGAGCCCAGCAACCCTCCAGAGGAATATAATTTCTTTCTTTTGAATCAGTGACACACATTATTTTGTTTATTCTCTCACTCGTCAACATGACCCCAAGGTACTTGAACTCCTTCACTTTCTTCCTTCCTTCCCTTATTTTTGAGTTATTATTATTGTGTTAATTAAAATGTACTTGAGCCAAATCCCAAGATCCAAATTTTTTTGTCACGTTCATGAGCCTAGGTGTGATTTTGGACATCCATGGCCTCAGATTTGGAGGTCCTGAATGCTGATCACCCCTACTGCTTCACGTTCGAGATAAATAGATGCAGCAGTGGGAAGTTGCTGGTTTGAACCCCACTAACTCCTCACCAAGTGTTGAGGTGTCCTTGAGCAAGACACCTAACCCTGACCGCTCCTGGTGGTCAGGTGGCTCCTTGCATGGCTGACACCACCATTGGTGTATGAATGTGTGAACAGTGAATGTGCAGTCCATTTAATAGATGGCCATGGCACATCCTTGGCGTAGCTCAATACCCACACTTAACGGGCTTGACCTAATGCAGAGAATGGCATTTTCCAAACTTACTGATTGAAAATAATGACCAGGATGAAATCTGCATGGTTTCTCCTGCAGCTAAGGTTCGACCATTAGAGGGACCCTCTTTTCCAGTACATAGGCTTCCGGTACATGCCAGAGAGGTTACAGTAAGCAGTGTGATCCCTCGATAGTTAGATAGTTAGTTACATCCTTCAGTCTCCTCTTTAGTACATAGGGTCCAACTCCTGTCAGCCATCCACGCAACATTGTAAAGCTGTGACAACCATGTCTGCCCATCAATGTCCGTAGCCTTGTTATCTACTTCTTGTTATCTACTTCTCAGTGCACCCTGCCTCCTCAACAGGGAAAATGTCAAGTTCACAAGTTCCTCAACGTGTTCCTTCCACCTTCAATGATATCCCCAGTTGAAGTCAACATGCCCCTACTGATAACATCCTGGATGCAGAACTTATTGCCACTCCATTGCCACTCCATTATGCTGCATTTTTAATAATTTTTAAAGCCTTAACTGTAATCAATTATCAGCACGCTTTTAGGGAAGGGCACTTAACCTGCACAGCGCTCACAAAAATGACAGCTGATGGCTAAAAAGTATTGATCAACTAATAATTCAGGATTAGACTTTAGTGATGCCTTTGATGTGATAAGCTTGCGATAAAGGAAACTGCCTTAGCATTGGTAGAAAGCACAGAAGGTTTTCTTTAATGAAGCTTCTCAAATGCAAGACATACACAGTGTGGGATTTTGCAGGGCTCTTCATTTGAACCACTTTGGACTAAACTGATAGGCCAGCTGATTCGTTTACACACAACCATCTTGGGAGCAGTCCATTGAAACTGTTTTAAAAAGGGAGGCGCTTTCAAGAAAAACTTGGCAGATGACTGGACGAACAGGTTGACCAGCGGAGTCAATTCAACTGTTCCTGAAGCCAGTCGGAAGAAAAGTTAAAAACATATTTTCCATTGAGAAAAGCCTTTAGTGCCGTTCTTTGATTTTCTAATAAATTGAACTGAACTACTTGCTAACTTGCTAATTGTAAATGGAATTGTCCATTGGATTAGCAACATTTTGCCTGTATGTGTGTGTGTGTGTGTGTGTTTGAGGTACATGTTTAGTCAACTGTAATTAGAATTATTTTAGAACCCTATTAACACACACACACACATGCATATACACACAGTAAACATTATCATTATTGTCCAAATTAAATTTGTATCAGTTGTGAATAGAATGTTGCAATAATAAACATGTTTACATAATCCTGATTATTAGGTCTATTTATATATATATATATATATATATATATATATATAAAGCTCCATAAAGTGTATATACACACTGTAACAAGTAGAGTGAATACACTAGAATTCCGAGTAAATTCTAAACTGTTTAGAATTGTTAAAATGTTTATTAAAATATTTCATAAACAATAAGCTGAGACACAAATACACTACCACAAGGTTCAACACAAAATAACGGGGTACTTCCAGAGGAAACTGAAAATGACTAGATGAGACACAGGTGAGGGAGTCCCTGATTGCCACCTGGCACAGACCGGCTATCAGTACTCTGGGGAAGGCGCATGAGAGCGCGCCCGTTCAACGAACCCGACGCACTGGGTGGCCCCGAGGCCGGGGGCCAGGCCGATCAGGTCGGCGAGCGTGGAACTCCTAGGTGAGAGCCCGAACAATGTCCACAGCCCTCCTCGGGTCCGTATCCCACCCAGTCCACTAGATATTGGAGGCCGTTCCGCCGCCGCCGAGATTCAAGCACTGCCTCTACGGCGTATGCCTGACCCCCCTCCACCTCTATCAGCACCGGTATTTATCCGGGGGAGCCCTCTGTAAATCCCCCACCGGAGAGCGACCGGACTCCAGTTCCGCTGCCGGGGCTTCCGCTACCTGCACACTTGCCAGGTGCGGAACCTCTTTGGCAGGGAGGGAAGTTTGCTGAGCCAAAAGGGAGTTAAACGTGACACCCAGCTGATTCAGCATGTCCCTCATCTCCTGGAGTCCCGTCCTCAGCGTAGCCAGCCGATCCGGTGCTCCACCACCCTCCGCTGTGTCCATCCTAAACCACACAAGGGTACGGGACACAACAAGACAATAACACAGCAACCAGCACAAACAGCATAAAAAATTGTTAGGTGTAACAAGTAGAGTGAATACACTAGAATTACGAGTAAATTAAAAGTATTTAATAAACAATAAGCTGACACAAATACAATACCACAAGGTTCAACACAAAATAACATAACATAACGGAAACTGTAAATGACTAGATGAGACACAGGTGAGGGGACCCCTGGCACTGACCGGCAATCAGTACCCCGGGGAAGGCGCACAAGAGCGCACCCGTTCAGCGAACACTGCCCCGCCACGGGACGTCGGCGTGACAGTATGGAGTGCCATGAGAGTATTACCTTAACCCTGGCAGTGTTAGTGCCTTGCTCTACACAGGGAATAAAACCCCTAACCCTAACAGTGTTACATAGAGAATAGAACCCACGTGCCAGGTTATTAACTGAACAAGACTTAAACATATTATGTCATCCAGACTATGTGTGTGTGTGTGCATGTTTGTGGGTGTGTGAACAGTTCCATTATCTACTCCTATCATCTCTCCTCAACCCAGATCTTGACAGTTGAGGAGACGTCACCCTTCAATCAACACATATTCAGCCCTGTCTGTCTTTCCCTCTGTCTCTTTCTCCCACCCTCTCTCTCTCTGAGACACAGAAAGAGAGATTGAGAAAATGGAGATTTAAACAGAAGAATATTTCCATCACTCCACCTTTGACAGGAATACCAATCATCTCTGTGTGTGTGTGTATGTGTGTGTGTTTGTGAGAGTGTGAATGTGTGTGTGAGCGAGAGGGGGGAGAGAAAGAGAGAGAGAGAGAGAGAGAGAGAGAGAGAGAAAGAGAGAGAGTGTGTCAGGGGAGTTGAGCAGACAGTTGAATATGATTAACATGCTGAGATAGATGCCCTCTTTCTCTCACTCACACACACACACATTCACACAGACACACACACACACACACACACATACACACACACACACACACACACACACACACACACACACACAAACAAAGATCATAAAAATCTTCAATCCTAAAAACATATAATTAGTAATTAGTACAGTAACCAGGAAGTGTAATAACAGCAGTTATAATACATAATATATAGTTTATCAATAAAATAATATTGAGAGTATAGTGTGATGTCCGGAACAATCTGGCTGACCAAGCACAACCCCTATTAACTTTTTTGCATCTATCCAGATTCTGAAAGATGTGGTCATTGAAGGCCTTCTGTATCAATGCAGTAATACATTATCCACAGCTGGGCAAATATGGACTGCTGTTACTGATAAGTTTTGAAAAAGTGCTTATGTGCTAAGTTATTAGAAAGCATGTATCCAAATGTAAAATGACAAAAATAATTATTTCATTTATGATCCAGTACTGCCAAAATGACAAAAATGTATCAGTCCAAACCATTTTGACTTTTTCCAAAACAAATTGAGCGCAGGCCACGCAAGTCTACTCTGCCGGCATCAGCTGACGCCAGCCTCCACAGCCTCCACACACACGCTGATCACTCACCCAGCTGACTCACCCTAACCTACTTCATTGGCCTTTAGAAGAAGGAGCTTTCTTTTTAAAATGGTAGCCCCCAACTCCTTTCTATTGCTGGGTTCGTAGCTGGATACCACCCGCCTCCCCTGCTCCTGCCTTTTTTCTGATTAGTTGTGGTGCTTGTCTTCTGTGTCTTCTTTATGTGTACAGTATACTGTATGTGTTTAAGGTTGTGTTTCGTGCTTGTTTTGTTGTCTGCTGCAGGCTTGTTAGGGAGGTTAATGTTGGTTAGATACGCACATCATACATGCGTACGAAGAGGACCCCCCGAACTAGCAATTCCGCCAAAGATAACTATGATAACTTATTTCTAATATTAATTCCATTAGACGAGATTGGCTTGACAGAAATAGATTCTCAGGAATCCCCTGAAAGCATTGTCCATCCCTTTACAGTTTTGGAGAGGCTGGGGGTTATGGCTCAATGCAGGATATCCAAGTCCTCCACAAGCCATATGTCCCTGACTTTAGCAATATTTCCCTTTACTGGACCCATGGGGCCTCAATTGGGACCCCTTAAGTACTAGTATATGGACAAAACTAGCGAAAGTGTGACACTATTGAAGGATTTCATGCAGATGAGTTATGTTGTGTTATAAAGCAAGATAAACGTAGATAGACAGCATTATGTTTGATACATTATTTGATCTGAGTAGTGGGGGTGAAAGCAGATTAAAGGGTTGACGGTTATCTAAATCATCTGATGTGTGAAACTACACCTTCTAGACAGTTAATATGCTTCTGAATATGTGTGACTGTGTGTATGCTGTGTGTGTGTGTGTGTGTGTGTGTGTGTGTTTAATAATAGTCTAATTTGTCACCTCATGTGCGGTGTGAACTTGTAGCAGAAAGACAGACAGACTGTCACAGCGACAGGATGAGTGTTAAAGTAATAGACTGACTGTTCAACTGCCTGCTTTATTATAGAAATATAAAAAGATAGATCTGTAGACTTAGGTGCCACAGAGGGGTTACTATATCCTTGTGTTTTTAATTAACCAGAAGTGTTGGCATGTACTCACAATACTTATTAATAATGCTTTTAAAATGTGGTTTCGCCCAAAACACACCCATGATTAATGAAGAGAGTAACTACAACCCTTGTGAACCATTAAACTAGCAAAAGTGGATTTGAACATGTCTAAATACGCTTCAGACTGTGCACTCAAATCGTTAAAATAGAGTTCTACAATTGTGTTGTTGCAGATGCAGTAACATTGCTCATCGTTGTACTTAGACCTGACAACTTTCAAGCGATTTCACTGTCGCAGACAAATTTACAATGTTGGAATAAAGAGTTTTAGCGCTACCCCGTCATTTAAATTGTTTGGTGTAAAGTGGCAAAAATAAGTCAGTCTTTTATTCAGTCTTTATGTTTGGACAAAATAAAATATGTTTAATATTATCGTAGGTCTTGGGTCATGCAAATAGGCTGAACATTATCATTATCAACATTATTATTATGAAGTGAACATTATCAACAACCAAACAGTGGGAGAAGACAAGGCGTCTGCACACACCAGAGCTTCAGTATGTTTTGAAAGGTGCTGGAGTAGGTGAGGACAGGATGCACACAAATGTTTTCAGTGGGCCATGCAGACCTACCGTATCTAGCAACTGATATAAACGGCATCCCTTTACCAGCTAGGCTACTTAACCCTCCCGCTGTCCAAAGGCATTTCAGCAGACTACCAGCAGAGGAAGCCAAAAGCGGAATGTCATATGTCCGTGTTGTGGTTGCCGCCCACTACTGGCAAGTGCACCTGGTCATTTTGACCCATAGGACAGCAGGACGGTTAATAATGTCATGTATGTAATGTCAGATAGTGTGACGTTGCTCCATGTTCACTCGTTAATACAGCTCCATGAGTGCATGTGATAATATGGGAAACTCTAACTCTAAATCAGAATAAGTGACGAACCTGAATACAACTTATTAAAGCTGGCATCACTGATATAGCCTATTAGCCTAGCTAATATTAACTTTGGGCAAATAGCCTACACACCAACCTTATTTAACAACAGCATAAATATATGAATTTACATGTCATATTTTTGCCGTATTTCCAAAGCCAAAAACTCCAGAGGATAGCCTAAATGTAAGTGTACACACAAGAACAGGGCATTAACAAAGGGATGTTTTTGAATGTTAAACCAGCTCTATCTATTTTATTTGGGCTTTCTGATGTCCTGATCAGTGTAGCCTATGGATTAGGCGTTGAGGGGACAGCAAAATCTTGCACCAGACTAAAAACCCTGTCATTTATGAATCATTAATTTGAAAGGGTGTCAGTCTTTTCAAAATCTTTCTAGAGTAATTTCAGAGTCCCGTTTTATAGTGTACAGTCAGCATAGCACATTTGTTAAACAATCTTTATTATAGCATTTGTTAATAATTTGTTATCGCTAATTACTCTAATTAACTGGTGGTTCTTTTGTTGTTATCTACCTGTATTTATAGTTACTTTAGACATTACTTGTTATAGGTGACTTGGGAGTAATGCAACCATTTAAAAAGTTACTTAGTAAATGGTTTAGTTACATTTCCAAGATACCAATAGTAAGGAGGTCAAAGTTCACAGGCAGGATGATGGATGATAGAGGGCTGACTAGAAATACAGGACAGAGGAATGATTCATCCCCCTCCCCATTTTCACGCTGTCCCCCCACACACATAGACACCTTCCCTCGGCTGTTGCCATGGCAATAACAATTCTCTAGTGACTAGTTTTAATTATCACCATGGCAACACATCAGTATGTGTGTAATCATGTGTTAGGACTGGCAGAATGGGAGAGAACAGTGTTTATACGGGCCTGTGTTGTTCGTATTTAATAGTGATTATGAGTTGATACTCGTTGTTGCTAGTCACCACAAACTCATCGGACAGCTCACCAAGATAGGAACAAACATCCTTCTTAGAAAATTAGATAATACTTTTTCCATTATGAATACAACTGATAAAACTGACTCATAAAATACAATAAATAGGATGCATTTGTCATTTTGAGTTATATTTTACTTATTTATTTGGATTACACAAAATGTCTATCTCTGGTTCCCGAAGACACGAGGACAGAACAGGAGAGTTAGCTTTTCATCAAGACTTTTTAAATGGTGTCACATTAGTGTTTAGGCAGTTCACAACAGCACCTCAGTACTTGTTACCAGAAAACAAGTATGTCCGCAAATGCACAATAGATGGAGAAGGAGGAGGTATGTGGAGCTTAGGGTTTTTTTTCTTGTTGTCATGTTAGTGAATGTGAATAGAGGAAATCCTTCATAATACCCAACCCATGTAGGGCTTATAGGCTGATGGGCTGGTTCTCTTATTTGATGTTCCAGAAATTAACCTCTGTTCCCTCAAATTGCTGATAGGTGGTGGTGTGTTTACATGTTGATACATATTGTGTATCATAAAATCAAGATATAATTTTTATTATTATTATTAACAATGTTATATTCAAACACAGATGTGTTAAATTGCTCAAATTTAGCTGTAAGCTAAAGCCACTCTTACTGTTTAAATTCAATATTTTATTTCTCGACTTGCTTGGAAAATAGCTTTAGCTGATTAGTTAATTCAGGAAACCTTTACACAAGCTACTTAACAAGCACTGGGTTATCCCCAAGTGACACACACACACAAAGTACTCCTCCATTTCCTTCTATAATTACTGGCCAGTATATTTGTCTGCTTCGCATATTATGGTCTGTGGGCCGTTGTCATGGCGATGTGGAGCAGAAGCTCAAGCAGCCAGTTAAATGCCAGGTCGATGACATAATTGGTTGCAAGGCGATTTGTCGACAGGCCAGAATAATGTATAAATGTTACCTGACATAAAGAGTAAGACATATATTACCCACTTTAACCTGGTTTAAAATCATAACCATATTTTAATGTTGAAGCATTTTTAACACTTTTAACCTTCAGAACACCTTAAACACAGTTTGTTGGTGAATAATTGAGGATTTTTTTTATTACATTGAGTCCCGTTTTCTTGGTAGACCTTGTAATTTAAATAAATGCAACAGAGATAATGGAATGCTAAATAGACATACGCATTTATAGTTTTGTTATTGTAGACATTACTAAATGTCAGGTTGTTATGATAACCAGTGTGGTTTGTGTGCTCAGAAGAACTACAGATGGTTTCAACCACAAACTCCTCAAATATTCCCACAAATGCTGATGCATAATTAATAGTTCTATGTCATTTAAAGATGAGCTTTAAACACACAATATAATATCACTAACACACTCTCTGACGTTCAGTATTAAGACGTCATCTTAGGGCTATCAAATGCTTTAACCCTACTGTCTAATACCTGACAACATTTAAGAGAAATGCACCAGTTAACATACAGTACAGTACACAACACAGATGCACATACCTGTGTGCTGTACTTTACAACAAAATGAAATGAATGTCATGAATATGATGTCTGTTATTCTCATCGGGTACACACACACACACACACACACACACACACACACACTATACATTCTTCACATATGTCACTTAGAATTCATCTCAAGTTTGCCAGGAGGTTTTTATTTTTTATATAAAAATATATTAAATATTTAATGAATGTGTTGCAAAGCTGTGTATGTGCATGTGCTTGTTTGTGCTTTCTGAATAATAACAATATTACATATAGTTCTAAGAAGCCCATTTGTAAAATATATTTACGCACCTTTGATCTATACATTTCAAATGAACGAAAAAGGGTGCCACCTGAGCATGCTTTATAAACAGTGATTTCCTGTTAAATAATGCTAGCACAAATGAGAATTATGTCAGGAACAGCCGTTGGCCAAAAGAGAAATGGAAACATTTTGGAAGATGAACATCCTGTTTTTAAAACGTAAATGAATTCCTCACACCTTAAATTGACTATCAAATTCTTCATAGAGCTAATGCAAAGTACAACGCAGGCTTGAAAGCATATACAATATATGTATCAAACTGCAGTACCCGTACATAACCAGTAGGAAACTAACTTACACCAAGTCTAGATTGTGTAGAGATAATATAATTTGTACATCAGAGTAAGGTTTGATAAATACTTACAATATATGTGGTTTTCTGTACAAGTCATAACTTCAAATAATAACTGATGTTTAGTCCATTATATAAATGAGGACCAAGGTGTATAGAGAATGTCCTTGTGCAGTGCAAGGCATTAAGTTAGGCTAGGCTAGGCTAGGGTTAGCGGATCAATTTCTTGTGTAGAGGTTTGGGAGAACTCCTGATCAGTCGGCCCATTCCAGGCCGAAAACAGCCGGTGGGTTTTAGGTTTCAGTTTTTTACAATGCGCAATCGGGCCAACCGGCTGCAGCTGAACTCTATGTTACGGCAATGTGGCGCCATTAGATACTCATACTTTTTGGTATGCAGCCCCAGAGAATCACCCAACAGTCACTCCTGTTCATTGTGTTCACCTGGGTTGATTGGGAATGGGGTTTTTCATGTATTTAAGGCTGGGGTGGTTTCCTGTTCATTTGTGGGTTTTTCTTTATGGTGTCTTGGCTTTGTGTTTTAGTAAGAGCCATAATGTCAGAGTCAGTCCTGTATTTGTTTATTTTCATTTTTGATTAAAGCCTTATTTTGAGCTTACCCTACTTTTGTTTTACTTTTGTGTTCGCTGCTTGCACTCGCGCCTTGACTTGAGACAGTACTGTATGTATGTTTGTGTGACGAATTGGCTAGGGAGGTGAGTGCAAGCGCAGAGAAGGAGGCACAGACCGGGTTGTAATATGCACTGAGC
>JAODUG010065005.1:0-14062 GCA_027564795.1 Aphredoderus sayanus
CTGAGGCCATGGTTCTCAGCAGGAAACCGATGGAGTGCCTACTCCAGGTAGGGAATGAGTCCTTACCCCAAGTGAAGAAGTTCAAGTACATCGGGGTTTTGTTCGTGAGTGAGGGTACATTGGAGCGGGAGATTTCGGAGATTCGGAGCAGCGGGAGCGGTATTGCAATCGCTTTACCGCACCGTTGTGACGAAACTACCAGGCAATTTTCGTTCCAACCCTCACCTATGGTCATGAAAGTTAGGTCATGACCAAAAGAACAAGATCCTCAGGAGGGTAGCGGGCGTCTCCCTTAGAGATAGGGTGAGAAGCTTGGCTATCCGAGAGGAACTCAGACTAGAGCCGCTGCCCCTTCACGTTGAAAGAAGCCAGTTAAGGTGGTTTGGGCATCTGTTAAGGATGCCCCCTGGGCGCCTCCCTAGGGAGGTGTTCCAGGCACGTCTAACTGGGAGGAGGCCTCGGGGAAGACCCAGGACAAGGTGGAGAGATTATATCTCCACACTAGCCTGGGAACGCCTAGGGATCCCGCAGTCAGAGCTGGCCAATGTGACTCGGGATAAGGAAGTTTGGGGTCCCCTGCTGGAGCTGCTCCCCCCGCGACCCGACCTCAGATAAGCGGTTGAAGATGGATGGATGGACTTCGTCAAGTAGCCTACAAAACATTAATAACCGCAAACAACTGCATTCTAGTTTTTACCTAGTCGTGGTTGCTAACCCTATTACCAAGGAGAGAGGTCAGAGTGGATGTCTGCAGTTATCACTATGCTATCTGAAACACTTTTGAGTGTGGCAGAGAATGGGTGGGATCTGAGCCAGGAAATGAAGATTATGATTTCAAACTGTATATCATTTAATGATTCCCAAACAAATCAGAGTGGCAAAACCTTTTAGATTTAGAAACACTTTTGTTTTTTGTATGTTCTTCATTTAAAAGTGTCTGTCTCAGCAATGAGGGATTTAGGGGAAGACTTCATTTAACCCTTGTGATGTCCTACAGGTCAAAATTACCCAAATCACTTTGTGGCAGATAGAAGGTGCCAATACTATACTATAATACAATGCTACAGCTTACACAGACACATGATGTGCACTGCTGGCACAACAAGGTGTGTGTTTGAAAACCGAGGACAACAGGAGGGTTAAAAGGCACAAAAAACAACACAAATACATAAATAAATAATTAATATAGAAATAAATACACACAGCAAGGCCAATAAAAAAAAAAAAACACACACAAATTCATACACAATCAGATGGCGCCGCCGGGTGGCCAAATACAAAATTTTTAAGGACATCACGAGGGTAAAAAAAAAAAAAGCAAAATAGGCTAACAAAATAGGCTAGATGTCCCTTGTACAGAAAACGCATAGTGATTCTGATAGGTAAATTGGGGAATGGAATGGTAAGTTTTTTTTAATTTATAGTTATTTTTAGTTATGGGACAAACCTAACCCTCCTGTTGTCTTCTGGGTCAAACTGCCCCAAATCACTACCTCTTTGTGGCAGATAGAAGGCGCCAATCATAATTCTAATCTTACACAGACATATGATGTGTACTGCTGGCACAACAAGGTGTGAGTGAAACCCGAGGACAACAGGAGGGTTATAAGGCATGAAAAAACAACAAATACATACATAAATAAATAATAAATAAATAAATACACATACCAGTGGCAATAAGGAGAACCACACAATCATACAAAATCATATGGTGTTACAGTATTATAAAGACAACAGGAGGGTTAAGAGAAGTTATAGTTATTCTCATAATTCTGTTTTTTGTTCTCTCAGGATATTGTTGGGCAGGACATTGGTGGAGGAGTTTTGTTTAATTTAGGGCAGTAGTGGCCCAGTGGGTAGAGTGAGGCGCTGAATGTGAGGCAATCCTGTACAGTGCCTTGAGCGGCCTAAAGGTTAGAAATGCTCGATATTACATCATGCCAATGCAGTCCATTTACATTTATTGAACCTAATCAGAGTATCTGGTCTGAGGGCTACACTAGAAGATCAGGAGTCCCCTACTATCCTGTTTATAATATATGCAGTATACATTTTACCCCAGATATAATTGGTCAGGAACCACATCATCCCATCACCATGCTCCCCCCATCTTTAGTCATTTTAACGGTTTTCGGGTGAGCAGCTAGACTTGACAGGACTCTACATTTCTAAATCAATGACAAGATGAGCGTACAGTCTTACACCTGTTGTTTTCACTGACCACCACTTGGCCACCTGCAACACGTTATTGGCATGAATAAAGGCAGGTTTTAGTCACTGGGTCAGTGATGGGGTGTAGGAAAGGCCCAGATAAAAAAACAGCACACTGTTCCCTCTGCAACCCAGGTTAGATCACAATACAAGCTTTAGAAACACAAATGCACTAAAACAGCACTAGAACATCAACTGCTGACCAGTAATAACCCAGACAATAGAAAGTTATTAGAGGAAAAGCTGCATCTTTCCAGGTTTCCAGGATACAGTACAAGGGCAGTGACTCCGTAAGTAAAATGGATGCGCTTCTTTAAAGGAAGATGCAAAAGCAAATTTCTTGTTGTTTTTTGTAAATGTATAACGTTCAAGACTTACAGATTAGCAAATCTGTAAACCTATCTTTTGATAACTGTTAGGCTACTGTAGCATAAAAAGGAACTTAAAAAAAAAGAAAAAGAAAACATCTGTGCTATGTGGCATCAATGACTGTAGCCTATACCATGGAAATCTCTGATTTTAAGAGGGTGGGAGTGAATTTCTGCCGCTGTCGTTGACAGGGCAGTACTGCGTGTGTGCTAGAAGTACGCATGATACAGTTTTCATTTGACGTGACATGTAGTAGGCCTACCATTTCCAAAAAAAATACAGTTGAAAGCTGGACGCCTCCCTCGTCTAAATCGAGAAATATATAACATACCCAAAAAAATAAACAGGCCATCTTAAACAGAAAGATAAAACAGAAAGCCAACGAAATATTCCGTGCCTATTTATATTCGTCTATCATTTCGAGACGTGGGATGGAAACGGCATTCTAACAACTGATCTACCGTAAAACAAAATTGAACCCAACTGATCGAGCTTCAAAAAGACAGCATAGTCCTTCTTACTGTAGCATACAGTATAATTGCCTAACCTGCAATACCGGTGTAATAAAATCCTGCATTAACAGCAACATAATATTAATGGCATTGAGTTACTTTTACAGCCACAACCTCTCTCTCACACTGTCACTTGCTGGTGACTTTCAAAACATGTCCATGCTCACATTGCGTAAATGGTACTTGATGGATGCTCTGCATCACGTGGTTATACTTCATATTGTTATTTGTCGACGGATGTAGGAGCACTTGTTTTGATGCAGTTGGTGTCCAGCAGAATTGTTCTCAGATATGAGATCGAATAGAGGTATGAATCAAGATCATGATTTTATTTCGATTATTCGCCCAGCCCTAATGTAGGCTATTGGTCAAATAATAGTACAGCTGAAATAACACTGATTAGACATTTTACATCAACATATTATTGTGCACGTCACGCTCTTAGTAACCTAGATGGCTCAATTTGTGTTTATGCACGGTAGGCTACCAGTTATCAACAGCTACGTTTACAGATTAAGTCATCAAGTGTTGAACATGAAATGACCCCTTTAACCAGCTTTAAACCCATGGGTCCTCTCCCCTTCGCTGTTAATTCCAGTGATGATGTACATAAAATATACTGTCAGAGTATATTCGGAACAGAAGCACAGGGGAAATGACTCATTGGCTTAGATATTCTTAATAATACTTTACTTTTGATCCCTTTTTAGAGAGGCAATGGAATGATGTATATTTGCATACAGTACTTCCATTTCATTGCAACATAGGCTAGATGTTTGGCAGCTGATGTGCTGTTCTTGTTGGGGCCTTGTATGTAGGCTTACTTCTAAATGCAGAAGTTGTGTCGTGTGTGTGAAAAACATAATATTGCTGACTGTAGGCCTTCCTGCACCAACCTGCTGTATGTGAGGCCTGTAATGTGTGCTGTGTATGTCATGTATTTTACATGGCCTTGTGGCCAAGCGGATTGGAACTTCAGCAGGGTGATGACTCACTATCTGGGGTAGACATTACACCACCAGCACTTGCTACTGTACTGTCACACACACACACACACCCTACCTTGGCAGAACCACAGCAGTCTAGGGAGCCTGACACCCAGGCCATGACATTGTAGGTGTAAATCATTAATAATAATAATAATAATAATACATTTAATTTGTAACGCACTTTAAATTATAAGAAATACCAAAGTTAAAAGTTCTACATGATCAAAGAATTAAAAATACCAATACAAGAGAGAAACAAAGCCAATAGCCTTCTTTAATAGGTGGGTTTTGAGGCCACGTTCAAAAACATCCTGAGTTTGTAATGACCTGAGGTGGACAGGCAGATCACGATCATTATGGCTGTTAGGGTGTATGTGGACGCAGAGCGGAGGAAGGGTGTGGAGGTTTGTTGGGTAAGGAGTTCCTTGAGGTAGGGAGGGGCGTCACCATGGATGCACTGGTAAGTGTGGAGAGAGACCTTGTACTCAATTCTGAGTGAGACAGGGAGCCAGTGCAGTGATTTGAGGATGGGGGTAATATGGGTGTGTTTGTGCACCTTTATCAAGATCTTTGCAGCACTATTTTGAATGTACTGCAGCTTTTGGAGACTTTTGGCAGGTGTTCTAATGAAGAGTGCATTGCAGTAGTCCAGCCTGGAGGAGACAAAGGCATGGATATGTTTTTCTGCATCAGCAGAAGAGAGTGTGGATTGAAGTTAGGCAATGTTCCTGAAGTGAAAGAAAGAGATCTTCCACAGGTGTTTGACTTGAGCCTCAAAGGTCAGATGAGAGTCCATTTTAACACCCAGGTTAGTTGCTGGTAATGGTGGATGACCGGACTTGGTGTGGCGTGCCGAGTAGGATGGCTTCAGTCTTGGAGCTGTTTAGCTGCAGGAAATTCTGATTCATCCACACATTTATCTCCTCGAGGCAGGTGGTCAAAGTGGATGTTGGCACGGCAGCAGATGATTTGGGTTTGTCCGGAGATAGAGTTGAGTGTCATCAGCATAACAGTGGAATGAAACACCATACCTGCTGATGATGTGGCCGAGGGGGAGCATGTAAATTATGAATAAAATAGGACCTAGCAATGAGCCTTGAGGGACACCACAGGTGACGTTGTGTATCAGTGATTTAGCCTTTTCTAAAGCGACATGTTCGGTTCTTTCACTGAGGTAGGATGAAAACCAGTTGTAGAGAGGCTGATTGAGTGTAGGCGATGAAGGAGGATGTTGTGGTCCACAGTGTCAAATGCTGCAGTCAGGTCCAGAAGGACTAGAAGAGATGGAGAGCCTGCGTCATCAGCAGGTCATTTGTAACTCTGACCAGATCTATTTCCGTGTATTTCCTGAGCGGAAACCAGATTGTAATTTTTCAAATAACTGGTTTTTGAAAGTGTACCTTTACCCCAGCACTGAGCCTAACTCCACACATTGCACAATTTAGAATAATGCTAAACCATGGTCAATGAGCTGGGGGAGAGGAGGGGCTGAGAGGGGGACCCCATTAAAGTTAACATTTAAACCTGATGGTGCATGAGTGGATGAAAAGAACAGTTGGAAACCAGCCAGGTCTTTGTGCGATGTTTAACAGATATGACATCTAGAGCCATTTTCAGACCATTTCGTCAATATTAAAACCATTATTGGCTCATTAAAGTTCAATCCTATTACTTGTGCTAAAAGCGCACAAAAAATGTACGGTGCAGTTACTTTTTTAATATAGGTATGTGCATACAATGTTCAGACATCAGTTTGTTTAGTTGCAAACCCAGCCTTGATTTTGCCGCTGTGTTTGAAATCAATGTGGCTGGGAAGTGCTTGTGCCATAAACAAGCCTATTGGATGTTGCCAAGTGACTGGGTGCTAGCCAGTCAGCAGAGCCCCAGCTGAGTCTGGCTAGCTAAAGCCGTGGGCACTTTGTTATCTATATGCTGATGAGATCCCCAGGCTTTATTGACCGGCTCATTGTTTGGCATCCGCATCAGTTCAACACAGATTGATTGCAGCCCCTACCCAACACCATTAACTTCTTGTTGCCTGAAGGCAGAGATAGTGACATGACTGGGACTTATTCTCAAAAGACTACTATACTAATGACCATATGTCAACATGTAAGCTACCTACGTGGCTTATATGTATCAGTCCATACTATCCTGTTGTGTAGAGGAATCTACACTTAATTTGGGGTTTTATAAAATATTTGAACATTTATGAAAATTCATATTTTGGCTGTCACCTTTATGATGATTACTAATAAATTAATAATATTCCAAACTATGCTCGTTATCAAAATGAATCATAAATCTGAATTTATAAATTCTTTACAATAATAGGGACCGAAGTTTCTGTTATACATAAACAATAACAAATCTGCTTAACCATAGATTTGTTTTTGCACTCAAAAGAGGTTAAACATGGCATGCATAATAAGTGGTTATACGTGAGTAAGAACATAGAAAATGGTACAACATCACATAAGATTTCCTCATAAAACATCAAAATACATGATAAGGGATTCAACCTTGTCGACCTTTATAAATAAAGCAACATTTGAACAGAGTGGTCTGAATCCAGCTGTCTACTCTGAACGCCATATCTGACGATTGCTTAACAACTAACCTAACCTATTGTGCCGTTAAATTCAATATATATTATATTTAATTAAGCCACTTTGTGTGAAGCGGTAAGATTAATCTGACGCATAGGAGGTTCCATATTCCAAAAAGTTTCCAGACGATTATTTTAAATGCAAAAGAAATGTTAGTTAGCCACCTCCAAATGAACTGCACGACTTGCTAAACATGTAAAGATTACGCCATATCTTTTTACTGTACCTCTTCCCTTCTTCACAGCTATTGGACCGAAGTAATCCAACATTTGTGAATGGAGGGAGATCTGGTGTCACAAGATCTTTGGGAAGATTTTTTGCTCTCCAACTCTAGTTGGCATGTAATGCATTTCCTAATGATCTTCCTTATGGCAGAATTTGCATGGGGAATCCAACACTTTTGCCGAAGTCTGGAAAGTGTATGATTTCTTCCACTATGTCCAATCAGCTCGTGAATGTATCGTATTAGCAGTGTTGACACGTGGCTTTGTTTTGGAAGAATCATAGGATGTTGAGCTTCAGTAGGCATAGCAGTTCTGCTGAGCCTACCTCCGACTCTCAATATTCCATTAGCTAACTGTGTATCTAATCTATAGAGGGTGCTGCTTTTCCCAACAGCTGATTTGCCTTATTTCAACACTGATATCTCATTTAAAAAGTATTCATGTTGAACAAATTTCACAATAGCGTTTGACATGTCTTCTATAGATATCCTTTGGTTGGCTTGCTCTGGCATTACGCC
The DNA here is from genome assembly GCA_027564795.1 of Aphredoderus sayanus. Lineage (NCBI taxonomy): Eukaryota > Metazoa > Chordata > Actinopteri > Percopsiformes > Aphredoderidae > Aphredoderus > Aphredoderus sayanus. The sequence goes on from JAODUG010065005.1 coordinate 7,433, forward strand.
TTTGACCTTCTATTCTTTTGTGATCCAAGTTTTGTGATACACCATAGGTCTCTTTTAATTTCCTTCTTGTAAAGCTCTACGTCAACACTGATTTCAGCTTTAAGAGCCATGCCACACTTGTCTTCAGTTTAATCCAGGATGAAAAGTAATTCAGTAACTGAGTGACAGGGGTTTGTGTTATGACGACAGTGCAAACAACTTTTTTGTTTCTGGGTCATCATCAGCAATATCTGCTTAGCTGTAAGGATAACTGGAGAAAGAAAACCCAGGGAATCATAAACTGAACTAACAACTGAAAGAATGCCTTGGCGTGTAGCTGCTTTTAATTTTAATTTTAAAGATATTCCAAAATTGAATGTAACCTGCTCTACATTCCATTGTACTCCAAGGGCTCTTTCCAAAAGGTGCGATTCTTTATCCAAATCCAGTTGTTTATCCCCAGCCTTATCCTCATCAGGAATGGCAGCTAGAACAGCTGGGTAGTTACTGACCCATTTGACCAACTTGAATCCTCCAAAGGCACATCATTCTTTTAAGGCCTTGTATAGATTAATGGCATGCTTCACTGTGTCAACAGACTTGAGGTAATCGTCCACATAGAAATTGCGATTGACTGTTTCAATTACATTGGGCTGGAAGTTTTCTTTGTTGTCTTTCGCTGTCCGTTTTAAGGCAAATCTGGAGCAACTGGGAGAAGACACTGCACCAAATAAATGAACAGTCATCCTGTAGTCTACAAGATCTTTACTAATGTCACCATCAGGCCACCATAGAAAGCGGAGGTAATCCACATCTTCACTTGCCACTTTGACTTGATGGAACATCCCCTCAATATCAGCCATAAGTGCAACTGGACTGTGTTGAAAAATGTAGGGTTCTTTTTTAACTTTCTCAAAAGATGTTTTGTTCTCAGTTCCTCCATCTGGCAATTGTTTGGCATAACCACATGTGGAATCCTGAAAGGCAACTTAAGATAATAGTGATTATCCTTCAGTGAAACAGATTCCTCCATAATTTCCATAAACATTTGATCTTCATTGGACATTTCTGTTTTATCTGGAAAACGCTCAATAAAGTCCTGATTGTATTGTTTCGTCAACAACTCCTCCAAACTGGCAATAGAAACATGGTTAACGTGTACTTCAGGATAACCATCTTCATCCTCTGTACACCAATTTATTGGGCCATTTACAACACATCCAAGAATTGTCTTTACAGCATATGGCCCATTACCAACACTGTTAACAATTTTCCATGGTTCTAATGCTTTTGGAGCATTGACACCGAAAGCAGTCCAATGTCAGTGTGACCTCCTCTAGGTATGACAATTCTTTGAGATCCTCACTTGACATAATGTTACCAAGTGTAACTGGAATCAACATTTGTACATATGTCTGGAATTCAATATTTTATTTTTTATTATTAATTATTATTTATTTTTTTATATTTAATTAAGCCACTTTATGTGAAGAGGTAAGATTAATCCAACGCATAGGAGGTTCCATATTCCAAAAGGTTTTCATTCGTTTGTTTTAAATGCAAAAGAAATGTTATTTATTCAACACGTGAAAATACAAACAAATAATTCTATGATCCTATGGTCGAAAAACTGTGTGCCTTCTTACCTCTGCCCTTGATCCTCACTCGCATAAATACTATCCAAGGTGATCGTAATCAAGGCGGTCATGTGACAGCAAGTAGGATAGTTTTTTACTACAACAAAAAATAGCAAAAAACTAAAATTTTGTAATGTTAAGAGTGTCATAAACAATAAGAAAAAATTATAAATGTATCCAACACAGCCTTAGCTTAGCCCCGACATACTTTTAGTGAGGGCCTGTGTGTCTGTACCCAGTATGTTGATACAGAAAAGGGAGAAGTAAATTGTTCTCAGGAATGTGGCCATTAGGAAAAATGGATTAATTCACTCTTATCCTGCGTGTGACCAAGGATCACTACATGTGTATAATTATAGAAAGACGATAAATGCAAGTGCTGGGACCGTCAACAAATTACTAAGATGAACGTGAGCACTACATTTAGGCCTATATTTAAAATGTATTATCGCTGCATCTAAATTATATAGAGCTGTAAAATAGATTTTAAAAGCTTTACTATGAAAATCGGCTAAAAGTGGAATCGGCTGGTCAGTCTTACAAAAATAAATACTTGCATAAGATAAAACATGAAGTTGCTGAACTTTCCTTTTCTCCTTTGTAAAAGAAAATAATATGAAATCTAGGCTAGCCTAGATATAAACCAAAATGGCAAACACTTGCGTGGGGCAAATGTTAAGTTAGCCTAACGCCGAAGTGCGTTTATCTCGATTCTGTGGGTGGTGGTAGTGCTGTTTATCCTAATCCTCCTTATTATATCTTATTGTGTCTTATTGTATTGGGTGTCTTTTTGTGCCATCAGATTGTGTATGATTGTGCTGTTCTCTTTATTGTCAGTGCTGTGTGTGTATGTATGTATGAATGTATTTATTTAGAATTTCTTTATGTATTTGATTTTTCTTTTCTTTTTTGCCTTTTAACCCTCTTGTTCTCGGGTTTAAAACACCATATTCCAGCAGTGCACATCATATGTCTGTGTAAGATGTAGAATTAGGATTGGAACCTTCTATCTGCCGCAAGTTGGGTCAGTTTGACCTAGAGGACAACAGAAGGGTTAAATGGGGGATTGATTTTCCTGGTTAATTGCAACAACGGCACGGAATGAGCAAAAAGGTCTGCTATTTCCTTAGATACATGCACTGGCTGGATGCACTGCATAGAGAGATTCAGGTTTAATTTCTATAAGCCTATGTACTTCCTGTCCTGTGTTTTCCTATCCCGTTCAATTGGATGGAGGGTTCGGCAACCAGCGGACACTGCACCTAACTAGGCTAACAATGCAGATAATCCATAGCAATAGTGGTCTGAGAGCTCTAGAGTAAATACAGTGTAAACAGAATGATGACTGAGACAGAGCTGAAGTGGACCAGAAAGAGTTTAAATGTTCACAATGTGATCATGAACTGAGTCCACTTTAATAAGAGCAACTGAGTTTGGCTTGTTTAAAGAGAACTATGTGACTACACCTTAAATTACCCATGCCATCGAAACAGGCATATCCCTTTTCCGAGTCCAACTTTTGGACCAAAAGCTAATGCAAGTGTGTTTAGTGCTTTTCCTCTTTATGGCTTGAACAAGACTGTTCTTTCCAAAATCTATTTACAGTGTTGACTTCTTGTACCATAAAGCAAACTTCCGCTATTATCTTAGATGATACAAAATCAACATTGCAAATACTTCAGGAATAAACTGCCATCTTGTTATCCAGGCTAAAGAGCTGTCAGGTCCAAAAGTCAGCCTCTATCATGTAAAGGGATATGTCAGTTTAGATAGCATGGGTAATTTACACATTTGTGAGTGCACCATTTTCTACACACAGACGCCAACAAACCAACTCAAAGTCAGTGAATATTTGTAAAAAAAAACAAAGTTGATCAGTTTTAACATTAAATATCTTGTGTTTGTAGTGTATTTAATTGAATATAAGTTGGAAAGGATTTGCAAATCATTGTATTATATTTTATTTACGTTTTACACAACATCTAAACTTCATTGGAATTGGGGTTGTATAAAACCATCTTAAATAATGCCTGAGAATGCATGAGGTGGAGAAGTTACTTTGGGTGACAGTCCTGCAAAGTGCGATGCAAGTAAAATTTCCCATAGTTACAATTTTATGGAATACTGGCTCTGATTGAGGCTATTTTGTTATAGAAGAATAATGAAAATCCCTCACACCTTAGGCAAAGAGTTGCGGGAGAGTAGGGCAGGGTTCGAATTACACTGATGCCCAGGATGGCCCGGCCCTCGTGAGGTGTGCCAGGGACGTTCAACTGGGAAGAGACCCTCCAGCAGACCAAGGTGCTTTACGGTATTATTTTTGCAGCATTACAGTGGGTACAACCAGTTTTAAGGAGTGGTTGGGTAATGGATGCATCCACGTCTTGCTCATGGATGCTTACTATACGTAGGTCCATATTAGGTTTTCTAACCCAGGATGTTTTGGATGGATCCACACAGAATTCTTCATTCTCTACTACATAGTTGTAGTTACTGTTACTATAATATTGCACACTAATTATTATGTTATGTAGTATAGAGAATACAGACACTGCATTACTGTATCCCTGTTGCTGTCTGTGGCCTGTGGAGTTTGCTAGTTCAGTCAGTGTGCTGTATGTAGGGATGGAGGTGTAGATACTGCCCCATGCAAGTCAGCAAGCAGCCTTATGGGCTCCCTCATGTTGCAGCATGTTGCCACATAAATGAGTAATAACGGCACAGGCTTGGATCCTGTGTGTGTTTTGTCCGTTTGCCTTGTTCTTCCATATGAATGCATGCAGGCTGTCACACCGACGTCCCGTGACGTGGTGGTGCCTGGCGACCGGGTGCGCCTTTCCCAGAGTACTGACACCGGTCTGTGACAGGTACTCCACACCTGTGTCTTGTCCCATGATCACCCCAAGTCTATATGAGTCGACCACATTGTGTTGCCCCTCACGGGTTATTTGTTTTGTAGTCGTTTATTGAGTGTTTCCAGTTGCCATATTATTGTAGAACGTTATTAAATACCTTGTTTATTCTAACTTACATGTCTGTGCTTCGTAGCATTACACAGGCATTCACTAAAACTCCTAAAGCACACGCCTGATCAGTATAATGATCATCATCTTATAAATGAGTTAAGAAGAATTACTGAAGCTTATCACCCCCCCACCTTCATGTGTCCATCTCTGTTTATTCCTGTTGTGCCCTCTTCTATTCACACTGAAACAGTATAACAGCCATTGGAAATGATCGTTTACACGTAACATCCGGAGGTGGGTACATTTGAAGATGGCAGTGTAATGTTTGCGGTGTGGAGTGGGAAACTGTTGACAAAGACACACTACATTTAGTTAAAACACATCATGTAGTTATGATAAACATACAACTCAAACACAGGGCTTTTACCTCCCTCTCTATGTGCAAACACCAGTAATAGATTCACAGTGACCACACAAACATACACACTGTGCACCATGGTTCTGTGTTGTGGGCACCTTGCATCACTTCACACATCTGAGTGGGGGAGGAGGAGAGAGGCAGACTCATGATCACCCCCCACCATTGGTTTGCTCCGCTCTCCCACTTTTATCTTTATTTCTTGCTTATTACTTTAGCTCTGTCTCTCTTCTGTGCTGAAATCACACTAATCCTGAAAGACTGCAGCCATTACAAATGCAGATTTTATAATGCACTCTTACGGAAAGAATTATATCCAGCTATTTATATGTTTGAAAACTACAGTCTCTTCTGTGTGATGTTTTTCTTTTTTTCTAAAGATGGATTTAATTTAAATAATATTCAATTTATACTGTATGTAAAGTGTTATAGTTTTTTATTGAGCCTTGACAGCCAAGATCTCCAGAACTCCCTTATTGGGAGAGATGGCAAAAATAGTTTTAGGTCACAATTTGCCCCAGGGGAACCACGGTAACATAGATTGTTGGATTCCTTTGCATTAATTATAACTAACTTGCTCCTCCATTATAAATGGTAATAGGCATGTAACCAAAAAATCTATTTGCTTACTCAGAGATTGAAAGCTTTGTGTGAAAGTCCGTTCTTTGTGTGGTGAAGCGGGGATGCTGTCATGGTCCTTGACATGGGTGGATGGTATGGCTGGCCATCTCCTGCCCAGTGATGGAGGTGGTCTGCAGACCCAAGGGATGGTGAACAGCCCTGGTCATGATTAGGACCAGGACACATCCTCAGACCAGTACAGACATGGCTATAACTGGGACCAGGACACATCCTCCTGTGGCATCTGTCAATGTTGCGTTTGACTGACCACTTACAACTTCCTAAATTACAAAACGTATTTAATTCAATTCAACAATGTGTGTCCTTATTTACTACCTACAATGTGATTAATTTAATTTAATACATAATTGCTCATTCTTGTTGCCCTATCGACAGCTATTTCATCATAACTCCTGGAAGGATGGACTTCCCTCTGTGGTCCTACTCCAATGTTTGTTCCTTTTTTTTACCCACTTTACTTCTTCTACCAAGGTTTTCCTTGCCCGGGGGGAGATGCAGGTTAAGGGGGTGTTGTAAATCCCTTTTCAAACTAATGTGATTAAGGTCTATATAAATAAACGTGACTTTGCTTTTGGAAAAGCGAAAAATCAACAAGTCCATGGCAGATATCTCTGGTCCATTTAAAGACAGACAGACCACCAGAAGTGGTGAAGGAAAAGCTGGCCAGAACTCCTGAGATCTGGATGGTCTAACATCTGTTTGTATTGCTTGATCTAGCGCTATCGCCATTTTGAAACAAATGTTTGACTTCAAAGTTACCACTTTTACCCCACTGATTTGTCCATCCAGTGGCTGTATGAACTGGGTTTCTACACTTTCATCTCAACGAAAATTAGAGTGCAATAGTTGGGATAGCCAGGATAGCAGGCTCCCATTACTCATGGGAAAAGGTGTTCTTCATAATGTTTCATATACAGTAATCCCTCGTTTATCGCGGGGGTTACGTTCCGAAAATGACCCGCGATAAGTGAAATCCGCGAAATAGAAA
>JAODUG010065016.1:0-14062 GCA_027564795.1 Aphredoderus sayanus
GCCTGCTACTAGCGGCATGTACTGTACCTGTCCTAGCCAAATCTGCCAGCAGTGCTTTGCCTGCCCTAGCCACATCACCTACTAGCGTTACTTATCCACAAGAAGAAATAGACAAATCATAATTATAGGTACCGTGTACCTGCCCTTTTCAGAGATCTAAACCTGATCAAAACACATTTGTAAAAGGGGCGCGAACCAACAAGAAAAGTTTCCAAACCTTATGGAGAATAATAAAACAGATTTTAAGATCTAAGTAAAAAAACATAAAATAAATAATTATGAAATTAAAAAGAAAAGAAAAGAAAATTACATTATCATAAAATAGGGATAAAAACATATGAAGTTATAAGAATAAACAGTGTGGATAAGTGAAAGTATTCAATAGGCACGTGAGAGGAGAAGTGTTTTTAACCTGGATTTCAAAATTGCTATATTTGGGGCATGTCTAAGATCTAGATCTCTAGTAATTTATTCCAAATGTGCACAGCATAAGTGCTAAATGCAGCTTCCCCATGTTTCGTTTGGACTGTAGGCTGTACTAATTGACCTGTGTTCATGGATCTAAGAGCCCTGCTCGGTTTGTAGTTTTCAATCATATCAGAGATGTATTCTGGTCCTAAACCATTCAGAGATTTATAAACTACAAGCATAACTTTGAAGTCTATTCTGTAACTAACTGGAAGCCAATGCAACGATTTAAGAACCGGAGTGATGTGCTCCGTTCTCTTGGTCCTGGTTAACATTCTAGCAGCAGCATTCTGAATGAGCTGCAGCTGTTTTACAGTCTTTTTTGGGAGTCCAGTTAAGAGCCCATTACAGTAGTCAATCCTACTAGAAATAAAAGCATGGATAAGCTTCTCTTGGTCTTTTTGGGACAGCACGCCTTTGATTCTGGCTATATTTTATAGATGATAGAATGCTGTTTTGGTGACCGCATTGATATGACTATTAAATGTGAGTCTCTCAGAACTCCTAGAATACGCATTTGCTTCCTGGATTTTAGGGCCTGAGCGTCCAGCTCTTTGATAATACATTATCTTTTATTGTTGTGCCAAAAGATTTTTTATCTCAATTTTATCTATTATTAAATTGTAGACAGGTTTGGTTCATTCAGGTATTTATGTGCTCTATACAGTGACACAAAGAGTCTGTTGAGCTGTTGTCATATGGTTCAAGGGCTATGTATATTTAGGTATCACAACATAGCTGTGGTGATCATAGGCATTCAGTTATGAGGAAATTGTAATTATATATGTTCGAGGGAAACGACCAACCAGTTGGAGAACATTATTCATCCACTGGCAACCGGCCCAAAAAAATACAAAATAAACAGAATTATGCTGGAGAAAAATATAGGTAAAGAATTTACCATAGTGAATATTTGCCTCCTGTTCACTTCCATTCTATGGGAGCAAATATTTTATTCGCCCCATCTCTGGCATACAATGGAAGTGTATCGGAGAATATTGGCCAGTGTTAATTTTGTGTACTGTGTGTAAGGCCTAGGCGGCCAAAGCTTCTAAGAGCGGAATGCAAGACATTTAGAAACTGAACATTTGGATCCAGTTTTAATTTTAATTTTAATTTTTTTATTTTATTTCTTTATTTTAATTTTTTTATCAATGGACGAATAGTATTTCTTTGGCACACAAATTAAATAAACCAAAGCAGGTCAAGTGTCAACCAAATCAAGTGCTGTCCATGCATGTGTGTGCGTTTGCATTCAAATGATTAATCAATCATGCCAAACTGGTTTATTCTTTTTATCAATGTCAATGTGTACTATACAATACTATACACTTTATGGTTTACTTTTACAATACTAGTTTTCAGATGTGCTAACATCATTTCATTAAAGTAATGATTTACTAATGATCAATTTGCCTTTTTAAAATGATAACTGGCCATTGAAATACAGATGGTTGCTGAAAATGGGACTCTGTATGCTTATAGCATGCAGATGTTAACATCTATTAACATCCATTATCTGTCATTTCCAGCTACAGTCTTTACATTCACAATGTATACACTTTATTTGTGATATGTTTGACGTTATTTTAAAGGTCTAGCGTCCTTGTATAGTCAGTCATTCTCGGGAATGCTTGCGAAATTCAAACTCAAATCAAAACATAAACACCTCTCCTTTAATAAATGCCATAGGGTGCTCCTTCTGAAGCTCTGCCCCACACATTGGAAATGTATTGAGAAGGCTAGGATGTTTTTGTTAAATGTGGCCTGTAACACTTTGTTTAACCCTTGTGATGTCCTCTGGGTCAAAATGACCCAAATCATTAGCTCTTTGTGGCATATAGAAGGCGCTAAACCTAATTCTACAGCTTACACACACATATGATGTGCACTTCATATGTCTGTGTAAACTGTAGGATTAGGATAGGTAGTCTTCTGAAATGACAACGGGAGGGTTAAAGGAGACTAGACCTTTTCACAGTGAGCTATCCTGTAGTACTGAAGGTTTACCAGATTATGGCGACGTGGTTGAGAGTCAGATAGCCACACCTCAGCATACTGCATTTCACAACTCACAGTTCAACATCTCCAATCTTCAGTACACAAGGAAATAAAACAATTTACATAAAAGGTAACAATAGCATGTGTGTTACCTGGTAAGGTGGTTTCACAAGTGAGCAAATAAAACTATTATTTTAACATGTAACACTACAGTCAGTTAACTTACACAATCTAAAAAAGTATTTAATTCAGTTTTTATATTTTATATATACCGTATATAATGTATTATCCAAGTTGTACCTATATACAGTAGATAAGAGTGTGGTCCATGCCATGTTGATTGGGCACACTTCGTCCCTCATGTTGGCTTTGGCACGTTAGTGTATAAAACAAATAAAAGAGGTGAAAGAACACACCCCTGAGGTATATGACGTTTTTAATGAAGACAGAAACGTGACTTCACTGTGTAACAGGAATTACCCTGTTGCTCTCTGTGGTTTTCTGCTGCCTGGGTTGTTTTAATTTCAGATGGATGATCAATGAAAGGGGGACCTAGGTAGTAATGCTCCTCCCACTTGCCATCCCAGCAGTGCCTTTACATGTACCACTTATAAAGTAGGGGGAAATAATGAAAATATACAGTATACATGATGATACAAATCTGTTTACTGAATGAAGCACTGGCTATGCGCTGTCCCCTATTGGACTAACCAGGTATTACCAATAGATCATGGCCAAGTAAGTATATGAATGATAACATATATTGGGAGAAATTACTTGATACTGTACCAGTATTTTAACAGAATCCTATACCAACATCTGACTATCGCCAGGTTGAGATATCTGATGTTCAATTGGTGACCTGCCGGCCCCTCGCCCAAGAACATATTTGTTAGATACTGTAGATACCGGATATTTCTCTCACACAGACACCTATGAAATATGTAAGATGATTACAGTAGAAAGACATAAACTAAGTGCATAAATCGCATCAATTTGTTAATTCGGAAAATGTTTGGTAGTCGTGCTTGCAAAGTAATGCAGTAAAGTGAAATGTTTTACTATATGTAATGTTCGGGTATTATATAATTATAATATTCTCATTTTTATTACTACATTTCGGAGATATTAAACACATTAAACAAATAGCATATAGTCATCTCCATGAAAGTACTACCCAACAAAATAATTTGTGAAATAATTTATTTCAGAAATAAGCCACAAAACAATATTAGTGTGTGCAAAATAAATATTTCACCAACCAGTGGTTTCATTATTCACCTTTTATAAAACTATTGCTATCTTGCTTGTCTGCCCATCCACACACACACACAACACACACAATGATCTGCAAATACAGGCTTCTTGTTTGTTTTAATATTGTTTTCTTAATTGCAGCAGTTACAGTATATTCCAAGTGCACATATTCCAAGGGCCAACTCCAAAAGAGGACTCAATTCTGCCACCTAGTGGCTTCATTACATGAGTGATGGGAGTGCTGATCATGGCAAATCAACCATCCATTTGTTAAAGTGCATTTGTGGCATAATTGTTAATTTAGGATACAAAAGTAAAGCTAGACTGTCTTTTGTCAGTGTAAACACATTATACACAAAATACATATTTAATGTTACTGTTGTCAGATAAAACTTAAAAAGTTATCAAGCTATCATAATTTCGTGGTAAGAAACCATAAGCATATGAAGGAAGAATTCTCCTGATGCTCACTTTCCTCATAGCATGGCAAGGCCCGTCATTCCCACAGCGACAAGCAGGGCTTAAGGGAAAAGAGAGGAACATATAGATCCTCATTGTCAATTGCTACAGGATACAGGTATGGATATAATACATTCAAGTGCTTTGATGCTACTCTATAATCAAGTGATTTAGCAGAGACCACTGAACCATCCTTCATCATATATATATATATATATATATATATATATGTCTTACCTTGGGCCAGAGGGAATGTGAGGGTGTGACCAGAGGAGGCAGTGGTATTGGTTGATGCAGCCAGCGTGGTGGAAGCCACGGTGGCGTTTGCAGTTGAGTTCTCAGCAATTGTCCCAACAGACATCCAGGCAATAATCACCAGCACCACAATGCATATCAGTCTGCTGTCCATAACTAAGGGGTGGTAAAGAAATTAGTAAACTTTTTTGCATTATATTTGCAATAACTTAACTCATTAAACACTATCACAAATGTTTTTTTCCACCCCAAAAAACACATTTTCATTAGGATACAGTATGTATTTTAAGGAGTAGCATGCAATGGGTGTAAAATCAACAATTTATTATTATTATATTTTATCTATATATTTTTATCTATGACCATTTAAACTATCTTAAATTAAAGAAGTGATGAATAAATTGAAATGTCTTAGCAGTATCATTATTACTATTACTACTGTATAATTTTGGAACGATAAACCTTTCTTTCTTTAATATCAATATTGATTAATGCAGTAAAATGTGGAATACCAAACCATTAATGTGGATAATTTGAAATATATTGGCTGTATTATTATTTGTATTATCATTATTGATAATAACAATCATATTTAAAAACTATTCATATGCTTTCTATTAATTGCAGTGACATTGTTTTCCGTTCATCAATATCAATAATATATAAGTACTGTGGGTATGCCTGTAACTTACCGTAATTTGTTTAAGTTGTTTATGAACAAATATGGTCCACGACGGCCTGATATGATCTTCTGTTGTTTTCCTTCCTTTGTGTGTGTGACTCCTGCTGTCCAGAGGCTACAGAACGACGCATCAGTAAAAAGAATACACTTATCCACTTTGGTCCGCTATTTAAACCATGGAGGAGGGGAGGTACTGTAGTTCTTATAAGTGTATAAGTGTCATGCAGGTGTGGTCTTTTCTCTATTCCATGCAAAGAGAGGAATGCTTTTGCAGTTGCCCTCTATTCCTGGTAGCCTACAGTTGCAATCATGACATGCTTACTGTATACAGCCTGAATAGCATATTGTTAATAGACAACAGTAATTCTCCATTGATACCATGTTGATCTTCTGAACATTTTCCATGTAAATTTTTCCATGTAGACTTGATTTTTCACAATTTTAAAAATAATACAATAACATAATGCTATCCAAAATGTAGATGATATGAAATGCTTCAGCAAACATGAACTGAAAAGTGATATATGTACAGTACAATTTTAGAACTACTGGGTAGTATTAGTGGGCTACTTGTTATTGCAGCTGTGGAAGCATTGTGTTCATACTCACATTTACCCCGTACTTTCCAGCATTCCGACTACAGTATAAGAACAACACAACATGGACACAACATGCATGTTCACATGATAGGTGTAATAGCCAGGCTTTTGTGATATATGATCATAAAAAGGGCAAAAAAAGGTGGTAACTTTTTTAATACTAGTATATACAGAGGTACTGTATTGTTTTGGGGTTTAACCTCTATGCATTTTCAGTCATACTAAATCCACCCTATTGGTGATAAAAGCTCACCCTGAAAGAAAATACATTTTACTGATTGGTCGTGGCCATAAAACTCAGTTGGTTTCAACGTACTGCCTTTCCATTTCAGGACCTATGTGCTTTTAATATGTGGGTGTGTTATTGCTGTGTTTATATGAGAATAAAGAGAACGCCAAAAAACAGTTTGACAACACATATTGCATCCTAACCATCCTGGAAGGGTGGATTCCTCCCTCTGTGGTCCCTTTCAAAGGTTTCTTCCATTTTTTACACATGGGGTTTTCATGGAAGTTTTTCCTTGCCCGAGGGAAGGAGCAGGTTAAGGATGTGTCATTTTTTTCCATGTGAAATGTGGGCTTGTAAAGACATTTGAGACTGTAATGTGATTAAGGGCTATATAAACTTGACTTGACTTGCCTCTATCAGTGCAGCAATTCAACAAAGCTAGCTTTCTTTCTACTTGGTTGTTTAAACAAATAACTTACTTAACCTTTTTAAAGATTAGTCACTGAAGAGCTATAGGTTGCCTTTTGTCTTGGTCAATTAATATCCAATAGATGCATATTAATCTCTATGAAATATGGAAGAATAACCGGTATAATATAAGTAACACGTCACAATTATTCTGTGATGTCTGTCGTGTTGGCAAAGGAATGCAATAAATTCAAGCAATGAAAATCAGTTCAGTTGATGGTTAAAGACAGGGTAAAGGACTTTAGGCATGTCTCTCAAATATGTGTACAGTGCAAACACAACAAAAATGCAGGCTGTCTTGTTTCTCAGCATTGGTACACTGAAACATGGTTGGGTGTAGATCATATCTATGTCTGTATTATGAGCTTAACATATAGTGTTTTGAGTTGTTATTATAATTGTGATTTTATTTTTCCTTCTTAAAATGGAGTGAGGTTTAGTGCCATTGAAGATTCATGATGTTAGCCAAGTTATTGTTTGATCATTATGCTATTAACCCTCCTGTTGCCATTATTCTATCGTATTGGGCCACCAGATAGCACAATCATATTGTGTCTGATTGTGTAGATCTCTTTATTGTCAATGTATTTAACTTTTTTTATAATTTTTTTTAATTATGTTTTTGTGTTGTTTTATGTGCCCTTTAACCCTCCCGTTGTCCTCGGGTTTCAAACACACACCTAGTTGTGCCAGCAGTGCACATCATGTCTGTGTAAGCTGTAGAATTGGCGCCCTCTATCTGCCACAAAGAACTAGGGTGGTGGGTCAGTTTGACCCAGAGGACAACAGGAGGGTTAAAAGCAATGTGTGCACAGTGGTTGCTTGTGTAACGAGCAAACATGCTGTGATATGTACAAAAACGTTTGTGTAGTCAAGGATATTGTGACGTGCGTAAAGTAATGACTACACTACAGGTAGGCCTACTGTGTAAATAGAACAATGAAACAACTAAAACAAAACAAATAAATGGCAACGCGGGATTAGTTAATTCTTTTGTATAACACAAGGAAACAGTTATTACTTCATTGTACTACGTATAATGTTAATCAGAGATAAGGAGTACAATGCCTGCATGCATATTGTATATGATATCTTAAAAACTGTACTGGTACTGCTGAAAATGTCAGGAGCAACCATTGAGCAACATATGAGACTATTTCAGTGAAGGTCTAACACAGGCATAAATTCCATTGTGTCGCATCAAGAATGAGCCAGACACTCATTTTCGAGTTCTCCATAATTATCCGGTGGTCTTGACAAAACAAATGTAGTTTGTACCTGATTATCTTGTTATCTACAGAAAATAAACTTTTCAATCTTTGGATAACTAAATAATGAAAGACCTTATTAAAAACCTTTATTGCAAGCATGGCCTTAAAAGGCCTAGTTATTGGTGATTATACCGTATTCAGAACATTCAGATTTTTTTCTATGTACGATTTCTATGTACCAATATAAAGGCTGCATGATCATTATATTTATTACCATCCTGTTTGTATTAATGGATGACTGGAAGCGTTTGGGTAATATTAATACAGTGTTAATAGCATGTCCCTACACTGTTGTTTGAGGGACACAACCAACCAGTTGGAGAAGTTTATTCATGCACTGTCTGGCAGGTAATGAGAAATACACCCCTTAATTTATCACAATGTTAAATGTCTCCATGTCTCCATCAAAGATATCATATAAAATATGATATCTTAGATTTTTTGGAACCACTTTGGTGAAAACACAACTAAACTAATTTCTGGCCCTCATATAAAATGCATTTAGCTGCCAACTCCCTTCACACCATGGCATCTGGAGGTATTACAGTATACTGTAATTACTGTAACTAATTAATAAAAGACACATTTAATTTTAATTTAGTGCCATGTCAATCAGTTATCAGATGTGTTGGTTCATAACAGTGATGTAGTTCCTCTTAAAGATAAAGATAAATTGTGTGTCTGGGAGTCAGCTCCTTCACATTGCCTTGGTGGCCATTTCAAGTACTTTTTTAACCACAATGGGAATTTAAGGCATTTCTTTTGTTTCATTCTGCTGTGTGTGTGTGTGTGTGTGTGTGTGTGTGTGTGTGTGTGTGTGCTTGTGCGTGTGTGTGCGTGTATGCATGTGTATGCAATCAAGCCTCATCCTATTTCTTAGAAAGTGGTGGATTCAAATAAGATAGCTGCCAATATCAACATTCAATTGTAAGTATGTACAGTATGATGGTGGTTTCTTTCTCAGTCTGGGGTTTATTTTGTTGTTTCTTGTTGTGTTGTGTGAGTTAATTTATGAGTGTTCCTGTCACGATCCACTGTCACCCATGTCTGTCTTGTCTTGCTCCAGTCCATGTTTTTCCTGTTGTCTGCTGTCCACCCCAGTTTTGGTCTGTTCCGGTCCATGTTTTCCTTGTGTCTGCTCCTGTTGATTGATTATTGGCTTCACCTGCCCCTCGTGGTCAATATCCAATGGGCTGCCTTGTCTTCCGCTATTTAAGTCCTTGTGTTTGTTCTTGTGTTTGTTGGTTCATTATTGCGTTTCGCCTGTTTCTGTGTTCTAATGTCTGTGAGTAATCCTGCTGGTCATTAATAAATCACCATTAAAATACCTTCTCATCGTGTGTTTGGGTCCTTCCTGCCTGCTAAACCTAACAGTTCCAATGTCAACATTTAATTGTAAGTACCGGTATGTACAGTACAGTAGGATGGCTGGGAAATACAATTTTTAATGAAGCTGCGGTTTCTTTTTTTCCATTGTGTTTACAATGAATGTGCACATAATAAATAATTATTAATTTGAGTGTGAAGAAATTATTATTACTGTTTGACATGTAAAATCTGGTACAATCAGGTGTGGTCAAATAAACCAGATGCAAATCTTTGAGATTTTGAGAAAACAAAAGATTTACTCCTAATAACTTATCTTGTTATCTCGATAAACTGAGTATTATCATTTCGAGATAACAAAACAATAAACTTGTAATATAAAGACAATGGCATTAAAAAGATATTGCAAGCACAGTTTGACACTGAGTGAAAGAAAACTCCATCACGATGACCAATGCAATCTAAATATTGCTTGTTGATGAGTGCCTGGTATGCCTTTTCTGTTCTGCTCAATTACCATATTTGCAGTAACTAACCCCGGATGTTCTGGGAAATACTGCATGAATCCAGTGTAAATAGAATCTGTTCCTACACTACATATAAAGACATTTCTGCTACTGTAGTACTGATTGTTTATCTAAAACATCTTAAATTGCCAACGCTCAGTAGTTTTTTTCCCCCTGTATTTAACAATAACATTCATTACAATGTTTTGCCAGACAAAGCTTAAATAATCTTATCCAACTGGTGGTTAATCTCCCTTGGAGAAGATTATTAATGCTAATGCTACAAATACCGGTAAAAATAACTGATAACACTAACTAATAAATGATGTAAAGATATTTTAGCCAAAACCCACACTGATCTCGAGTTCAAGGTTTTCTGGAGTTCAAGGCAAAAGGTTCTGTTCTGTGTAGCCTCCGCAGAGGTACTGTACAGAAAGTATTCCACTGAATGCCCTCCGGTTCCAGGTACTCTCTAACAAACATTGAGATTCAAGATAAAGATTACCAGTCAAATATTTTTATGTCATACTGTCAGTCATCAACAAATGTTTCTTTATTTTTTTTAAATGAATGTTATTGCATAACAGACATGGGCATTCCTATGAACACAATGTATAACCCGTCAGCCCCTCCAATCCCCCCAAATGTATTTATTTAGTTCCTTGTAAATATAAAGTGATTACTTTATTTAATTTGTGTATTATTGCTTTTAGTATTAATATGAACATCACAATAAATCATTCTTAATTTTGCTTTGAAAACAAATATGAAAGAACATAATAATAAGCAATTCTAAAACTAAGTTCTACAAAATTTTCTGTTACATTCTTTTCCAGAGAAGAAGCTGTCATTATGCCAGCATAACACCTCTGAAGATCTGTGTTTACCATCACTGTCAAAAATATGTGTGCGCATTCTTGTCATCATGGCCCAACATAATTCAAACAGTCACAACATGTAAACTATGCACAGCTCCTCACAAGCAAACAAACAGCACTGTATGGGTGCAGCATCTCCATTCACACCTCCCTAATGCTTAGTTAACGTAAACTAGCCTACAGTGAAGAATGACATGTACTGTAGGTCTATGTAGACTAGAACAAATGGCAGGTTAATTCTGCCCACTATCAACCTGAAACCCATTATCCAACCAGTGATAACAATATGACAAGTTATATTTCCTAATATAATAGTGATGAACAATATTTAATATACCTGCAAACAACTATATTCTATGTAAAGATATAGTGGAGTAATTGCGCCCTGAGCACTCCCTCTGTGTGTGTTGTAGTAGTCTTAGTTCCTCTTCTTTGTTTTCATAGCCATGTTAGTGCATGTGTGTGTATGTGTATGTGTGTGGCCCACAATGCATTTATTTTGGTCTGAGATGCTGGTGCTCTTCATATGACATCTACATCGATGGCGGTCACTTTAAAGGATAAAAATGAGGCTTTCCATGATATTTGGCATCTTAAACTCTTTTGAAATGTCATTAGACTTTCTTTCGCAGGTTTTATTGGAAGCAGTATTGCTGCTTTAACCCTCCTGTTGTCCTTCGGGTCAAATTGACCCAACGCACTAGCTCTTTGTGGCAGATAAAAGGCGCCAATCCTAATTCTACAGCTTACACACGCATATGATGTGCACTGCTGGCTGTAACTATAATGTTTTCTCCCCGTTCACCTCTTCACCCTTCAAGCTGACCCAGTGTCTTCATCCTCGTCATCCTCCGCTTTCACACCCTCCATGGTCTTCTGCAGTTGCCCTTGGATACGGCTCAGCTCCAGCAGGCCGTCCCGCAGGTCCCCACACACCTCTCGGATCTTGGCGGCAAACTCCGTCTTGGCGCCGTTCTTCAGCTCCACGGAGTCCTTGGCCAGGAAGAAGACGTCGAGGGCCAGGAGGAGGCCCGACATCACCCCGGTGGTCACGCTCAAGGCCCGGGCAGCCCTGGCGGCGCTGCCGGCGGCGCTGAGCACCTGCACGGTGCCGACGAGCCGCTCCACGTTCACCAGCAAAGCCTTGCCGGCGCGCCCGCCTTCCCTCACCACGTGCTTAACGTTCCTGTTGAGGTGCTCGCTGGAGATCCTCTGGGCGTACCCTTCGAAGTCCCACTCCTCCAGCGTCTCCATGCCTTGCTGTCGGGTGGAGAGGGACAGCAGAGAATGGAACTGTGTAACACCGGGATGTGCCGCCTCCGACAAATTCGGCCAACAGTGGCGAACGTTTGCGATCGTATTGAAATAGTTTTCCCCGTTTGCTTTGAGGTAGTTCTCGGAAAACACACGGACGCTGGACGAAGGGTGACGACACTCCTGTTGTCCTAGGGTTAGGTTAGAGAAGAGGACCACGAGGCTGCCTTTTGTGGGTCACTTTGACCCAAGGACAACAGGAAGGTTAAATCTTACAACTTGGAATATTTACACAAAACGTGACAAATGTCATGTTCAGAACAAACGTTCACCCCAGTTCGCCGAATATGAACGCACCGTAGATCACTTTAACCCAGCTGTTGTCCTTGGGTCAAAATGAGCTGCAAAAGGCAGTTTACGAACCTAACCCTAGGACAACAGGAGGGTTAAATGAGGACGCACTCATGAAAACCCCGACAAACTCCCATCCCACCTGCAAGAACTCCAGACACTCTCTGATGTCCTGCATCTCCTCCTGGTACTCCATGATCATCTTCTCCACCTTCCTCCGGTCCGTCTTGGAGTGGAGCGTGTCCGTGATGTTGGCGGAGGCGGTGGTCACCCCGCCGGCTGTGGCCACGCCTATGCCCACGGCCGTGACGATGAGCGACGCCCCTGCGGTGAAGGGAGCCAGCGCCAGCCCTGTGATGGTGGTGATGGAGCCCGCCACGCTGGCCAAGCCTCCCCCGACGCTGGCCGCGACTGTCTTCCTGTGGAAGGAGTCGGCGGCGTCGGCGGCGGCAAGCAGCTCCTGGATGCGCCGCCGGAGGGCGGGGCGGCGCTCGGCGAAGAGGCGGACGAAGAGACGCGCCGCCATGAAGACGCGGTCCGCCACCTGCTCCACCAGTCTGGTGATGCAACGGGGACGAGTTACCATGGGATACCGCGAAATGTCACCATGCGCTCACACAAAGCGGGAATCTCCGGTGCCGAGAAATGAATGAGGGCAGGATGGGCTAGTGCAGTGGTTTCCAAAGTGTGGGTCAGGACCCCCCGGTGGGGTAGCGAGACACAGAGGAGGGGGTCTTGAGATGACTTTCAGAAATAAAATACCATATAAAAATTTGAATTAGCATATTTTAGCCATAATTTTTAGTAGTAGTACAGTTTATACATTGCTTTGATGTATTCTGCTACTAGCCTATATAATATTATGGCTTCTACCTCCTCTGGTTATTTTGTGGGTCGCGAGCAGAAAAGTTTGAGAACCACTGGTTTAGTGGACTCCCAGCCGGACGTTTGTTGGTTCGAGTCCCAGAGTTGGCCTACCGGTATGCATCCTTGAGCAAGATGCCTCCTTGTAATACATAATTGTACTAATTGTAAGTTGCTTTGCTATGCAGACAGATCAATCAGCTGGACATTAATCTGGTTGTTTGCAATGGTAAATAATTTGATGACTTCTAACATGGGTAAAAAAGATTAATAAAACGTACTCTTCACCCTCGTCATTCTGGTTCTCCTTGTTCCACGTGCCCCAGCCTAAGAATTGACATAGAAGACCAATTGAAGGCATTTACTGAAAACCTACGACCTTCCTTGCACAAATACGGAGTCCCTCTTCAATCACACACTCTCATCACTCACAAAACACTTAGCAGGGAGAAGGGCCCACCTTCTACTGTTGTCCACCACAACAAAAGGCCATCTTCATCCTGGAAAATAAGTTGCAGGCCACTAAATACGTACACTTTTTGAAAGTACAGTAATAATAGGTACTGTAGGAAGGAAGAGGTAGGAAGGTAATACAATTATTTTGTAATAATGAATTGGTACTTTCTAATACACCAATAGTAGGCATTTACAAACAACAGGAAATGGGAACAAAGGGAAATTGTACAAATCCAACAGGCGAGGTGAGCATACATCTAGAGGATGTTTAATCAGTTCTTCCTTGGAGAATGGTACCTCAGCAATCTCAAGGCTCTGAACAGTCGGCTTCTAGGTAGACAATACAGTACAATACCATTAAGGCACACCCGCCAACACACACGTACACACAGAGAAAGTGCTTAGATTAAATCATGACCAATATTTAACAAGAAGTTACAGTAACTTTGGGTGATGGTTTAGTCATAATTGCTGATAAAGAGTTAGCGCTTCCCTCTCCTGTTCTACTGTGTACTAACAATCAGTCCATACTCTCAAAGTACACTGGACTACAATCACCAATCGCTCACTTATTTCACACACATATTTGTGACTATGCCAGGGTCTACAAGTTTGTTTGGGGATTTGTTGGCATCTATGACAAAGAATCACACTTGCACAAGGAGATCTAGCAGAGAGACAGTCTGTGCTGTTTATTCTTAGTGTTTTCAAGCAAGCGTATTACGTTTCAAGGAGTTT
>JAODUG010065037.1:0-14059 GCA_027564795.1 Aphredoderus sayanus
TGAGACCACTTTGCCTTGGGAGACCCTACCAGGAGCACAAGGCTCCAGACAACAGCTCTCAGGTTCACAGGGACTCAAACCTCTCCACCACGATAAGGTGATGGTTCCCGGAGAGGAACCATCACCATAATGTCAATTTGATTAACTAATTTAGTTTTAGAGACATTAACTCCATGAGTTTCTCAATTAAAACGAGTTAGGTGTCATGGTTGTAACTCCATTTCTTTATTTATTTTATACTGCATTCCACTTCCAATTTTCACAATAGAATGGACATACTGTACAACTGCTGCACTTGCTACAACTCTGTATTCTTGAGCGCAGCACCTGGGGCACACAGAAGTGATCAAATTACCCTGTAGCTCCAGAGGGGGCCATTTCATGGATGTCACTGGGGAGGACACATTATGTGGAGGGTCTGGGCATTTTGAACATTTAACATTTTGAGCCTCAAACACAAATTTCTGTGCATTTTGGTGAATTTTTATACAATGATTTGTGTTTTTTGTGCATGGGGGGAGGGGGGGCATGAATAAGGCATAAGCCATTATACTGTAGGCTGCATCCTAAGCACTTTAATATAGACTATACTTACAGTTCAAAGGCATCCAAAGGTTACAAAGACTTTACATTCCGCTTTTATTAACCCTCATGATGTCCTTTGGGTTAAAATGACCCAAATCACTAGCTCTTTGTGGCAGATAAACCTCAAAAACCGCTAACACAGACATGATGTGCACTGCTGTCACATGTGTGAATTTGAAAGGCAAAAAAAACAACAAATACAAACAAATATATAATGAAATAATGAATACAGAAATAAATACACACAGCAATGACAATTAAAAAACACACAAAATCATACACAAACAGATGGAAGCGCTGGGTGGCCAAATACGATATTATTAAGGACAACAGGAAGGTTAAATGATCTCCAAATATGCAGGGGGTGTTTTTCTTCGCAAATCAGAAGAATTTAAATGTAAATTAATATTTTTATGTTCCCCCTTTAGACAATATAGCCTAATTTTTATTGTCATGCAATGCACAAACAGTGTGGCTGACTTTAGAGTAATGATTTCAAAGAGCAGAACAATGAATGTGAAACTTGTGGCAACCTGACAATTCTCAGTAAAAAAACTTAAAATTACAATCGGCAGAGATTATTTGAATAATGGGAAACACATTGGCTTTATAAATAAGAGCAGGGGTAACCCTCAGCTCCATACCTGCAAAAGTAGATTAATGAATACTAATCTATTTTTTGATGTACCTTTTGTTTAGTCATGAAATATGCTGTTTTTGTAAAAGCAATATGGGATGCAGGAAGAAAATACACCAAAATGATTTCCTTGCACACTCACATCACAACTTCACACAGCCTTTGGTAATAAAAAGTATAGTAGCAAAACTTCCGTATCTATAAAATACTTACCTTATAGTTGGGGTCCTGCATTTTGTTAAGAATGTCTTTGATGTGACCCTCCATTTGTTCTGCTGTATCTTTAGCATTGTGGCTCACACTTCCTTTGCAGTTGGGCTTGCCACATTCTGTGTTCCCCAGCATAACTTCACAGAGTGCCCCTCCACACTCAGAATGGTAACAGTCCACATGTAAGGCTGCTCCACAGATCTGCACAAAAACATTGACGAGGCTTAACTACAACCCAGTAGATCTGTGTGTGCATGTGATGTGGTACTTTATTAAGAGTGGCATGCATAAAAGAAACAATTATTTATCTACAATGATTCCCTAATTCTTAAACCAATAGGCGGGTAAATTCTTGTAAGATATTTTTGGGTGATATAAATTAAAGCACATACAGTATTTATGAAATATATGATTAGCTTACATTGGATGCTTTTTATTTACCACCTTTAGCATAATCAACACAAAGCAATGCAAAATGTAAAAGGCTTCTCAGTAAACAATAATAATCTTATGTTTATCTAAAATTAAGTTAATATTCTATAGCTTCTTGTGTCATGAAATATGTTGGAAAAGCTATGCCATTCCCGCAACACACGTTTTACATATTCCCCACTCCCACAAATATTTGACAAATCAGTAAAGATGCAGCATATTGCATTAATGATGCGATAATAATAATAATAATAATAATAATAATAATAATAATATGACATCCATTTTTTTGTGGAGGACAATTACTAATATAAAAACTCACATTTTCAATAAGATAGGCCACAGTCAAATCTTTAAACTTCTTCTCCAGTTGACCTGTGTTCCCATTGATTGTGCATCTGGCCAACTTCTCTTTGACAATCTGACGCATGTCCATAGACATTTCCAGGGCTTTCGTAGCATTCCTCACCCTTATTTCATCTGCCATAAATTCTTTATGGAGCTTCTTTATTTCATCATCTTGCTCTAAAATATTATTGTAGAATAATAATAGTGAGGTGATGTCTTGCAGTAGGTGTGAAGTATCTGGTTATGTATATGTATATAGTAACATCATGAGCTACATCATAAATACATATGGAATACAGCCATGGAAGCCCAAGCCATGACATTGTGCCAACGTGCTTCACAGATGAGCTTGTATGTTTTGTAAAAGATAGCATATCCCTTCTTAACCTTTACACTTGGGTAGAGATTAATCTTAGTCCATAAAATGTTCCAAATTGTAATATAGCCCAATTCTTAATACTGTGTTTGAGTGTTTTTTATTTTGTGGTATAGCTTCTACATTGCTCCTAAGTTTTCTTCAAATGGTTGAGACAAATAGGTACTATACTTTTGTTTTAAACACAAACAGGAAATAAAATCTTGAACTCTGATCTTTTGATGTCAAACTATTGTCTTCAGTGTCAAACAAAACAATTAGCCATGCTGTTCCAATCAATTTTGAGATGACTGTAATATATGACCCAAAATATTGTCCGCCAACAAAATTACAGTATTTATACCTTCAGATTCTTCTTTATTCTCTACGGTGGCATTGAAATTTTCTCTGAAGTTATTCAACATCATATTGAGGTCACGGTGAATGTTGTCAATTTCAGTGTTCAAGAGTGGGGATGGATCAATTAGAATTACATTTGGATCAATGCTCATTTTTAGTTTCCTGTGTAAAGAAGAAGGTTAAAGAAGGTTAAACTAGCCTATGAGCCATATAACTTACACATGCTTGAGGCTTTATTGCCTTGACCTGGTGGCCTGATGGTCATTAGGCCACTGTACATTTGAAACCTTTATATGAAGTAACGTCATGGGCCATGTCTGGAAATCAACAATTTCTCCTCATTTTCATGCTTTGAAATGGCAGTGAGTGTGTGTATACACACACACACACACACACACACACATTCGTCTTGATCATCCTTAAGAGCTGGGGCTTGGGATCTTGGGCTTCTTCTCCGGTGCTTCTGTTTTAGTCGGAGCATGGAGATTGGGGGATGTTTGGGGTGTTCGTTTGGGCAGTGATCTGTTCCGGATCACCGGCCATGTGGTTCTGCGAGCGGATCATTGGGCACTGGTGTAGTGTGGGTTGGGTGGGTGTATTATCTTTCCCCGGTTGGACACTCTGGTATTGTGGGGTGGGTTGCATGCCCGCCCATAGTCTGGCCTGCTGATCGGGTGTCACTTTCGTCACTGCAGTGGGTGGGGCTTGGGGGACGGTATCACTGTGGTATTGAGTGTTTCAGTCCATGACTCATTTCTACATTGCCTTCAGTGTCATGTCTTCTGACTGGAGGCAGGGGGATGGAGGAGTGGTTTGGGGCAACAAGGTTTTGGTTCCTTAGGGCGGGCGGGGGCAGGGCCTTGGATATTTGGGCTTGGTTCTTTGTTTCTCTGGTTGCCCATTTGTGGTTGGTGGGTTAGACTGATTGGCATTGCACGGACCGGATTGGTCCGTGTGATGTTTGTCAGTTCAATTGTTCTGGCTATGGACGGGTATCTGGGGGGGTGGAGGGCTGAGTATGGGTGTCCGGGGTTTCGTTTTTGCCGACTTTGAGGGACTGAATCTTAAAGATTTTAACCATTTCTCCATTCTGGGAGGTGTGTTGGTGATTGGGTTATTTAGTGCTTCTGTGGTGTCGTCTCCGTGGTTCCATTTATGGCGGTGGCATGGTGGTGCCTGGTTGGTGGAGTGGATCGTGGGTGTCTGTGTTCAGTGATGTGCCCCTGGTGCCACATCCTTAGAGGTCTGGGGTATGTCGGTGTGTGGGCTCATTCCTTCAGTGTTTTTGCATTTTCCATTCTCTGACTGAGGTTGAAGTGGTTGGGAGTGTGTCTGGGGTCCCCAAATTTTTTGTGTTTCGGGGATGGTGGGAATGGGACTCCAGATGTTTGGGCTTGATTTTCTGTTTTCCCTGGTGCATGTTTGTGATTGGAGGGTTGGGATGATGGATGTTACATAGAGTGGTGATGGTGGTATTACTTTTTTATATATTTTATTGTTTTTAATGATTTTGTAGTGTGAAGCACTTTGTGTTACATGAATTTGTATGAAAAGTGATATATAAATAAAGATTGATTGATTGATGAAGAAAGCCTATCAATATTAGACACTGTGTCCCCAATGTATTTGGGCTTACTGTTGTAAGCATACCATTTTTTTTATTTCCGGTTAATCTCTTAAGTAAACCAATATTGTTAAATCGAATCAGTTCAAAGTGATAGAAAAGTACTTTTCTATTATTGCTGACTTGACAAGGAAGTGTATTCAAGTTATCTATCCATCCATCCTCAACCACTTATCTGGAGTCGGGTCCTTAAACTTCCCTTTCCCGAGCCACATTAACCAGCTCTGACTGGGGGATCCCGGGCCAGTGTGGAGATATAAATCTCTCCACCTTGTCCTGGGTCTTCCCCGAGGCCTCCTCCCAGTTCGACGTGCCTGGAACACCTCCCTAGGGAGGCGCCCAGGGGGCATCCTTAACAGATGCCCAAACCACCTCAACTGGCTCCTTTCAACATGAAGGAGCAGTGGCTGTACTCTGAGTTCCTCTCGGATAGCCGAGCTTCTCACCCTATCTCTAAGGAAGATGCCAGCCAGCCTCCTGTGACTGTCGGCTGATCTTGGTAACGTCACTGAGTACTGGGTTCGCAATAATAGAAATAAATTCTACATTTACAAATACAATCCTTGTAACAGTTACATTAGATCAACAATGATGTGTTCCTTCAAGTGATGGTAATGTTCTAGTTAAAGCTTCCAATCTAAATGCTAGCTAAAAGCTAGCATTTAGATTGGAAGGCTATTACCTGTCCCAAAGATACAATGTCGCTTTGGAAACATTTTGCCCTTAGTGATTTCCATAAGCCATATTACTGTAGGCTACTTTATGCTAATCTTGTTTCTGCCATTGCCTGTCCCGATTTTGTTTTTGACGAGGATCCTTGTTGTCTTGATTTTTCTTGTTGTAAAACAGAATTATGACATTCCATTGTTTTCTAACTTGAGAGCTATGAGAGATATCAACAACCGAGCAAGCGCTCCTTTTCTTCCTTGTCCTCCAGCCGGTGCTGAAGTGTAGTGCTGACAACCAGCTGGCTGACTCCAGCGCCAAAGAACAACAGCCAAACTAAAAATGTGTTTGCTTTACTCTATGGCCAGCGTTCGCAGTTTGTCCATTCTGCACTACTGTAGTTAACATGGAGGCGCAAAATGGCGGAGCAACATGTTAGCCCCGTTATATAAGACGTATGTATGTATTTATTGTTAATTATAAACGTACCAAAATATTACGATTATTTGTTACCGATGATTATACAGTAATAAATACATATTTGTGAATACTTTATTCAGTTTCTGCTAATGGCTCCCTCTAAATCTTATATAGTGGCCCTATAAGGAGGTGCCCAGGCCTGGGAACTGGCCTGGGAACGCCTCGGGATCCCCCAGTCACCCCCAGTCAGAGCTGGCTAATGTGGCTCGGGAAAGGGAAGTTTGGGGTCCCCTGCTGGAGCTGCTGCCCCTGCAACCCGACCTCTGATAAGCGGTTGAAGATGGATGGATGGATGTAATTTAATTTAGATTGTACTTAGTATTATTTTTGTGTTGACAATTAAAAGTTTGTTTGAGTAACATATATAATAAAACCCACTGTTAATTACATTAATACAATGTGTATATATTTAAAATTGAATTGTAATATTACAATGTAACAATTATGGCAATTAAATTAATATATTTTACTGTACCACAATGAATATTTTCAGTATACATTGTATAAACAGTACAAATAATAATTTAAAAGAAAATGTTTTGCTTTACCCCCACCCCCTTGCCCTATTTGATCAATCAAACTGCTGCTAAACGTATCAATCAATATAAGTGCAAGAGTGCAAGTGGATAAAATCTACTGGAAATCCGTGGAAGGTTGAAAAGCAAGAAGGAGTTGAAGCTCAGTCTGCAATACAACAGGCTTTAGATTGGGCACAAACACTAACTTAAATGGGCTCAATGTTTACTTCAACAACATGCTGCGTGTGACGTCTTGTACATTTGCACATGATGGTCAGTTCATAACAGTGACCTATTCATATTGGAATCTGATCAAATTTAGAAAAAGAATGTTACAGCGAAAGAAACAAAAATAACATCTTAACAATAACTCTGAATTGAGTGGTAAGGATTGTAGTGTGAACATAGCCTATGGTTCTCTAAAAAACATTATACAAATTACAATAATGTAAATGCATGTTAATCAGCTAAATATAGTGACGGTTTGAGAAATCAGTAATGAGTTCCTGCAATACTTTGCGATGTACTACAATGCATTAACACAACTGAAAAAATAATAAATAACTTACCACATTTTAAGAACGAAATTCTCCAAACCTTCCACCTTGGTAGGGGATCGCCCTGCGAGGTTGACAAGCCAGTCAAGTTTTAACTGCATCTCCAGCAACCGTTTCCACATGTGATTGAAGCCAGGCTGTACATTGATACTATGCAGTGGGATTAGGTTTTGCATCCTCTGGGCAGCATGCTGGATGTCAGTGACATCCTT
The DNA here is from genome assembly GCA_027564795.1 of Aphredoderus sayanus. NCBI lineage: Eukaryota > Metazoa > Chordata > Actinopteri > Percopsiformes > Aphredoderidae > Aphredoderus > Aphredoderus sayanus. The sequence continues at coordinate 6,985 of JAODUG010065037.1, forward strand.
TCCCCAAAGGGCTGTACAGGAGTGGCATGGGGCACAAGCAGGGAAACCCAACATGTATCCTGAGGCACATTTGTTACAAAAAGTGCCTGTTACACCAATGCGACACAGGCACTCTCCAGTGTCAGGATCACAGGCAGGCCGCTCTGTCCCATCCATATTACAGTTACAAGCTGAGGAGATGAGATGAGAATATATTTCTTAAAACTTAAATATAGAAAAGTTCAATGTATGCTGAGCATTGAAGGTAGTGTAGTATTGTGAGAGAAAGAAATATCCATTTTGATGTCATGTCAAAGACTATGTAGTGCTTTGTCAAGGTATTGACTGAAATTACTAAACAGCTAGGCCCGGCCTATCTTGTAATAGCACTTTGTACCTCAAGAAGTTATGACTCACTATAACGTCCAGTCTGCCCTCAATCCAACAAGCTAGCCTGTCAATCATATTAGGTACTGTGTCCCGTTAGTTTTGTCGTACTGTTCAAACTAAGCATACTGTATGAAAATGATGAACAATTCATTAATTAATCTCTTAATTACACCCATATTGCATTGGAATCATTTTTTACAGATAAAAACTTATTTTTAAAGGTCTCTCATTGTATTTTTGCTGCCCGAACAACCAGGAAGTGATGTGTATTAAGGCGTGTTAATGTTGTCTTGGTCATTTAAGGAATATATAAACTTTTCTTTTTAGCAAATCTGTTAATTACACAAACATTGTTCTATTGAGATAGTTTTTTCACGTGCAAGACATAATGATGGCTTATTCCAATAAACTGGCATATGGTCTTATGATACTTTTTGAGGTTACACTGGGTTGAAAGAATAGTGGCATGGTGCTATGTTCTTGACATGTATATGTCAAGTCATGTGAAGTTTATTTATATAGCCATTAATCACATTACATTCTCAAATGGCTGTACAGTCCCAAATTTCACATAGAAACAAATGACACCCCTTAACCTGCTCCTCTCCCCGGGCAAGGAAAAACCTGCATAAAATCAATATGGGTAAAATAAGGGAAGAAACCTTGGGAAGGGACCACAGAGGGAGGAATCCACCCTTCCAGGATGGTTAGGATGCTAAATGTTGATAGGCAACAAGAAAAAGCAATAATACATTGAAATAAATGAAACATATCACAATCAGACCATACACGATTGAGATTCTAGCCTCATCTAGACATTTTGGTTCCAGAGAAAAGAATTTAAACAGTAAGTGGTTTTCACATAATTAAAAATTGAGGAAAAGTGTGTGTGTATGTGTGTGAGGTCAGCTTTACTATATACCATACATTTATGAATTACGCACTGGTTATGTAGCCTGGCTCCACCCCATTATTGCTCAGCTCAGTTTTTGCTGAGATTAAACTCTGGAAACCCAGTTCACATAAAGGTTAATAAAACAGTTGGCCAATTTTTTCTAAGATGATGATGTAGGTATACATCATACCTTTCAGTTTCCACCAGTGGTCTAGCATTTGAACATTCTGATTTGGGAGAAATAAAGGTTGGTAGTCCAATTGTGTGTAAGTACGAAATGTATAAGGGAAAACTACTTATTACGCTCCCATTAAGCACATTACTGTAAGGGTTTCCTGTCTCGCCGGCAGGACTCCCACACACGGACATTGAGTGCACCTGGGGCTGATTGGGAATGGTTTTCACCTGGGTGTATTTGAATGTATTTAAGTCTGGGTTTGGGTATTGTTTCTTTGTGGGTTTTTACGTTTACGTTGTTCTTCTGTTGAGAGTGGACACTTAAACCGTCATACGTCTTTGTTGTATTTTATGTTTTCCGGTATTAAACACCGTTTTTGGAGCTACGCCTGCGTCTCGATGTTTTTTGCCCTTTCAGCGCCTGCACTCGCACTCAAACGTGTGAAAATTACCATCTAAATCACATTTTAAAAAGCTATTATCCTCATTGATGTCTTAACCATTTATTGTATTTGTTACTACATACCTCCTACAATTTTAAGCTAATCAGATATATGGGTCTCCCAAGGCAAAGTGGTCTCAGGGGAGGGGCCAGACTAAGAATGGTTCACAAAACCCCTCATGGAAAAGAGTGTAGTGATCCTTGGTGTGCATTCAACAATTTCATTCTAACTCATACATTTTGAAAATTGAAGGGATTTTCTCTTTCTCCTTTCCTGCCTCCATACTGGAGACACACGCAGAGCGGCCATTTATGGCCCTTTTGGAATGTGCAAGCCCCCTCATAAGCAAACAAACAGACCCCCATTCTTAACCACAGAAGAACACTACATATTTCCTTCACCTTAATAAAGACATTAACGTGTGTTTACAATAATCAAAGTGTATGCTATGATTTCGTATCACTGTTTAACTGTGTGTTCCAAATGACAAGAATATCCCAATTCTTAGTTATTAGCCTTAATGTGCTGTTGCTCTGTTAAGCAGGTTATTCCAGAGTTGGCAATAATTAATGGAAATTCTTTTTTGCTCAATGTGTTGAGAAAACGTTTCTTTACAGGTTTTAAATGTGAATATCACTTTATTCTAAAGTCACAAACACTTTGGAATAGTAATGTTATATATATATATATATATATATATATATACTATACAGCATAAGTATGTATGTACATGCCTATTAAATATATTCCTATTATCTAATGAAGGCATAGACTCCATGCAGGAGTTCATATGCCAATGTCTGATTTCAAATTAATGCATTTTTAACTGTGGTTAGTTTGATCTGTTTGATCTGATCTAGTTTGATGTGTCTTTCGCATACGGATATTGTAAAGTTGGTTTAATCCAGAGATAATTTATTCAAGTAATCCAACATGCAGATAAGCAAGCAGACACCCCAAGAAACATTTTCAGCTCCTCCCAGGGCTGGACCTTAGCCAGAAGGTTATAAAAGGTCAGTGTGTAAAAAACGCTGTCTCTCTTCCAAAATCTCTCTCTCTCGTTCCTGGATCCCTAGCTTCAACTGTCCAAGGTTCGCTCCACCTATTGACAATGTAACAACTTGTGTTGCTAGCTCAAGGAGAAGCCTCGTGACCAAACAAGACCACGATGATGCGAGCTTGGTAACTTTGACCTTAATTTCTTAAACCCTAGGCCTATTTTTAGAAAGAAATGCCTAAAATTACATAAATTAGGTATACCTCATCAACCATGAGGCCTATATGCACACTTCTGGTCTCCTTTGATAGCTAAGAAGCTATTGAATGTGAAACCATATATAAGTAAACCGATTTCTATTTCCATTAAAGAGTATATAGAGATGGAAAACAAAACAATATGAAAAATTTCATTCCGCTAGAAAAACGTTTCACTTTTAGAGTAAATATCTCTATGGAATGATATGTAGGTTCACTATATAGTTAATGGTGCGCCATTGTGAGGCAATCCTAAAACCGTTTCTGTGTACATAAACAATTTTCCCATGTTATATTTAATTAAAAATTGTCGTCTTGTGTGGACATGCTGAGTCGAGACACCGCATAGCATTAGCACAACTAGCCATTCAAACGCGCCTCAATCCATCACAGGATGTGATCAGTGCCATCAAACGATCCAAAATAGATTTGAATTCAACCTATTATTAATATATATATATATGATCCATCCAGCTATTAATAACAGATATTTACAAGGCTTGCGCAAACTAGTGCAAACAAACCGCAAACACGGAAGTGTTCCTTCTCACACTGAAATCAAAGTAGCTTCCATGCATCAGTGTGCATGTGCGCCAGTACGGCAACGGATAGCGCCACTCCAAACAGTGGTGAAACCTTACACTGGCAGCCAGCCAGTGTATGGGGTCCATTCAATTTAGTGCGCTAACTAAATTTACTAGATTTTCGTTGTGCATGTTTTACGTTATAACCCGGTGGTAATTCACCTTGCCTGCATTTGTGGTTTTAACTGTAATGTATATTAATGGTCGGTGTCACGCTAAATAGGCATTGTCTTTAAGCTGCAAAACTTTGACTTCACCAAAAACATATTGCCATACAAACAATCACATACAAATCAATCTCTACCGGTTAGAGAACAGATATAAATGCTAACCCAGAAAGCCACATCGAATGTGCCTACAATGGCCAACCGGTTAAACTTCCTAGGTCGAACAGACCACGAATGTTTCAGTAAACAACTGATTGACAAAATCTCAGTTCCAGACGCCGATGCAGGGCTTATCCCCGCTCTCACAACCAAACAGAGCACACAGGACAGCCCAATGTAATACCATCACAAACTATGCAAAATGGCTAAGCCAATTGCTCAAACACAGACTGACAAACCAGTCAACCTTCTTATGCTGAACTCCTCTGTAGCCTCAGTCCCAGAATCAGGGTTCTCAACAATCGAAACTGAAACGGAGTTGAGCCATATGCATATTCACTTAAATGTCTTGATTCAACCTCTCACTCAGGGGGGGACCATTTTAATTTTAACTCAAATGATAACGACACTCCACAAACACCTAACTGCCACCACTCACATTCTGTCTCTCATAAGAACAGGTCACAGATGCCTGAGGGCGCTGTACTGTCTAGTAGTGCGAATGGTGAACCGGTACGCAACGCAGACAACCCACCTGTTGGTGCCAGCATGACGGAGTCGCTCTTTCATTTCTGTTCATACACTTCCTTGAAAAGCAGGAATCCTTCTTTTCCTGCTTGGTCCAAAGGACCCAGACTCACACTGCCCTCTGGTACGCCAAGGCATCCTTCACCAACATTTTGGCTAGACCAACTCACTGAACAAAGACAATCCGCTCATAATGCCAGAAAGTGCAATCACCATTGCCTCATAGCCACATTTGAACAATAAAACCAACTGCGTCCTTATGCAGGACCAACGACCGATGGCTCAGACACAATCCAACGTCCTCCTCACGCAAAACTCAAACCACTATGGTGGACCAAAGTCATATAACGACAAGAACACCGACAATTGCATCATGCAGGGAACTATGACAATTTGGCAGACACGATGGACAAAAAGGGCAGAAACACAGGCACATTCTAGTTTTAAATTGCTCTTAAAAGTATTGTAGGAAGTAGGCATATATATATTGTTTGAATGTACAGGAAGAGTTAAATAGAGAGACCAATGTTATTTCTGTGACAAAATGGACATTGACCAAGGGAAATGTAAAAGCCGTAAATAGAAAACAGAATCAAATCCACAATAGAGAAACCACAAGAAGATTATTGCACCAAAAATAAGCTGCTATATTATATTTAAAAAGCCACAGTTAGAAAATAATATGGCACTCTTTCCTTATTTTGGTTGAAGCTCACCTATTTGACTATAAAGTAAATATAGATTGAATGCAGTAATGTATTGCACACCTGATGGTCTATACATGGATATACCCGAGGACCATGTTCCAAACACAAGAGAGTTATTCAGACACTATATTTTGTCCTATAATAACAGACATAGAAGAACATTTTCGAAACATTTGTGAATTCACAATTAGCTAAATCATTTAGACCACAATATGACTGAGATAAAACAAATGGCACAATTGCATTGCATGGTTGTTTAGTTTGGCATTTCAGTTCCCACAAATAAGTGAAAATGTTCTCCATTCACGAATTGAATAGCAATCACTAATATAGTTATATTTCTCAATTGTAGGATGTACAAGTGTTGTTTTAGTTGCTACAGTTAACCCTAAAAGCAATGACCAATGCAGTCCCACACATTAGCTTAGCTATATCACCAGCATATCAGCGCCAAGGTTTGAGTCCTATGGTAGTTGTGGTGAATTACTTTACATTTAATATGATTCCTTTAAGATAATAAGATAATTTGACTTCCAATCCAGATCCTACGGTTATGAAAGGGCAGTACCTGCCAAACTGAGGGCTAAACATGAAGACCATATAAGCTTTGTTTACATTGCCCCTCCTCACAAAGTTACACTTAAAAGAAATGCAAATCACCTCTGCACAAAGACAATACCCGTTGTCACCTGAAGCTGTAGCTGAATTAGACCTGTAATTGACTCATTGTTACAACTGTGTTACAATTGTGTGTGAACTACTAGTCTTGTAACATGCCTGTTCTACCTGCCCCTAATCTAGGTAGATCTCAAAAGTGGTGGTTTAAATACCTCAAATAATTAAATTATATAATGGCCCCTAGGACTCCCCTAGTGGCAGACATTGACTACAATGGCCTTGTTGCCATCAAATTCCAGATTTTATGGCATTCTTCTCAATACTTTTGCTGAAAGGTAATACACCTAGACAAGAATACCCAAAGGTTACACAGAGAGTCCTGAGTGTATAGAGGTCTAGCAGCTCGGTGTCTGCCCTGGAAGCAGTCTGCTGCAGTACGCTCAACTCATCCGTCTCACCGCATCCCCATCAGAGAAAGCCTGAAAAATGGACTCTGTTGCTCCTCTGAAGTATTTGGCTGAAAAAGGACATCGGCGCTTTGCTCCGATGTTGCCAAGACACTTTTTCATACTTCTGTCATATTTAAAAGAACATTGATAAACATCTCATCTCTCGTTAATTCCCTATGTGCTGCCCTCCTCCTCAGACAAAGAAAGAAATGATGTCTTTCCTGGGCATGACTAACTATTGCAGACACTGGATCTGCTATGGACTCTGCCTGTGAGCTGCTATGCTCACAGACACTCCTGGCCACATTGTATGGACCCCTGACATGGACAAAGCCTTCTGTGCTCATGAGAACTTGCACACCTCATCCCCAGAGCTTGGGTTGCTGGACTGTACTCCGCCGTTCATTTGCATATATACAAGCTATGTGGACATGCTACGTGAAACCTCACCAGGAGCCTGGCACATACGCCTGTAGCATACTATGCATCTACGTTCTCTTTTGTCCAGGGTATTGCACCTCAGAAAGCATCCTACATTGGAATGCTCAAGTTGTTTTCTCCCTGAGCAAGGTTATTAAATATATTGTAAGACAACTGGACTAAGAACTGAATTCCTTCTTTAACACAAAGTACTGGAAAGGAGGGTTCGGTCAGATTGACCCAAATCACTAGCTCTTTGTGGCAGATAGAAGGCGCTAAACCTAATTCTACAGCTTACACACACA